>VYXD01008882.1:184469-242810 GCA_013397195.1 Hylia prasina
TAACATAACGAAAGATTGGACAGACTATTTTACTTTTTGAAACTGTTGTAGAAACTTTTATGGAATATTTTATGGAATATTTTGGCTTTGTTTTCCTGGTCATAAAAGTTTTAAACCAAACCAACATCCAGCACTGGAGGAGGATGCACCTTTCCATTTCACCAGTTTTATTTTTCTCTAATCATCAGGTTTAGTAGCATCCTTCCACTGCCCCCAAAATCTAAAAATCATAAAATCACTGAGGTCTAAAAAAGAACTCTTTGGCTTCTCTGGAGCTGTGCTGGCTGTTCCAGGCTGTTTAATCTAGAATCCAGACCTCCATCCCAGTGAAGAGTCCATGAACAAGATCACATCATCCTGCCTATGGATCCATCCCCAAATCCCTGCAGCTGGCATCCCGTGGGGGCTCAGGGCTGCCCTCTTCTCTCCCACCATCCATCCAAAAGTCACCAAAGCCACCACACATTCCAGGGTAGGGTTGATGGGTCAGATTTCTCAAAATCTAATAATCTCCAGCTAGGAAGCAAGAAAGAAAGGCACATAAAACTTGGGGGACGCATAAAAAACTCTCTGGAATGTCTAGTCCACTGTTGGATTTTTGCTCCTTCTCTAACCTTAGGGCATGCAGTATTAACTAATGGATATTAAACTAGATATAACCCAGTGGAGAAGGCTTTTCAATTTTATATGCAGCAGAAAAAGTGAGTTTTCACACAGAATTTATATTCCTTGCTGAATTGGAGTCCATTTGCCTTTGATCATCATAAAGAAATATAAATCAGCTGTAGCCTTCCTTTTGATTATTTACCATCTCCCACAGACCCCTTAGGCAGAAGAGACTTGTGTTTGCTCTTGATTAATTTGCTGTTGTATTTTTTAAAGGCATGTGCCCGTTGTGGATGTTGTAGCAGGAACACGAGGGGATTTTTTAATGCTGGAAGCAGTGGACAAGTCACATCGTTTCCTCTTATTAGTCCCATTCCAGGAGAGGTGCAGACAAGCCATAAAACCACCAGGCTTCAAACAAATGAGGTGGGAAGTGGTGGGGATGAGGGGGTTTTATAGAGCAGCTATTATTTCACATTTCTCCTGGAAAAAAAAAAAACCCAATGTTTCTCAGCACTGCTCGTAGGCACTGTTAAACCCAGAATTACTTGAAGTTAACCCACTGCACATTAATTAGAGGTTGCTTGGGCTAAGATAGACTTTTCTGGAATCTTTTTAACATACGGGGGGTGGCGGGGAGGAAATGTTTAAAAATTTCAGTTTCAGAGAAAATGTATAGAAACTGTTGCCTCCTTCCTGCTAATTTACAGAATCCTGTAAATCCTGGGGTTTAGGGAAAACCCTGCAAAATGAGAAAGGCAATGTTGCATTGTAGCGGTGAGAAAGTCTTTTTTGTCTGATGGAAGAAGGTGGGTGAAGGCAGAGGGAGACAAGGAGTGGGAATGAGTGACAGGGAGCATCCAGGTGGATCTCAAACCCCGAGGCTGAAGGGCTCGAGGCCACCTAACACAGGAAATATTGTCCCCAGACTGTCCCTGCTTGCCTCAGACCACAGAGTCTGAGCAGCACAGGGAAAGAAGGAATTCTGCATTTATTCCACTCCAGAATCCTGGAGCTGGAGTTGGTGTTTGTGTCCCAGCACACGGGGCTCCTGCTGCTGGGGGCATCAGTTGGGAAAATCCATCACTTTCCCTCATTTCCCTTTGGTCTCTGTAGGTGACTAAATGTTGAGTGGGTTTGGGTTGGTTGGTTTTGTTACTCAGGGTGGGCAGAAACACCCTGGGGTTGAATTCAAAATTCAAAATTTTGAATTTTGAAATTCAACCAGGCTGAATTTCACTGCTAATTCCAGCCCCAGGCCTCTGGCAGGAGACTGACCAGAAACCAACATTTGCTTTCATTACTATTTTTCTGTGTTCATTGTTTTATCCCTCGCAGGCCCACATGAATCACCCAACCTGAGCTTTCAGGATCAAGCCTCAGACTCAACTATAAAATGTCCCAGCCCAAGGTTCACATCAGAGCTTTGTTCCCAATTCAAGGCTTTTACTTTAAGCCTCATTTAAACAACAACAACAAAAATATGAATTTCCTATATTTTTCCTCATTTCAAGCACTAAATACATTCCAAATTGCCTCCTCTGCTATCTTTTTAACATGAAAAAAACCCTCCAGATGGTAAATGTGTTGACCACCCTTTCTGAATTGCTTGGCAATGCCAAGGAATTATTTTTTTTTCTCTTAGCTACTGGTAACTGATGTAAAATAGAGAAGAAAATGAGGTAACAAAGGATGGATGGATGGATGGATGGATGGATGGATGGATGGATGGATGGATGGATGGATGGATGGATGGGCAACTACAAATTGTTTGAATATGATTATCACTCTTCAGTTTTATAAGAATCTCTTATAATCGATGGTAAATATCCATGTTGTTGAAAGAGAGAATATTTCACAGTGTGCAGTTAATTTTGCAGGTGCTGCCTTGAAATTAGAAAAGTCTCTTCTGCCTTCCCCAGGTCTGTAATTAGGATTTTGCAAGCTTGGCTTTGAAAAAAGATCAGAAGAGAGAGTGGTGTTATATATACACTCCCAAGCTGCATGCAAGGAATAAAAATGTTATTCTTGGCCACATTGTTATCACTAAAGACAATATTAATGCATCCAGTGTTATTAAAATGTAACTATTAGTCAATATATTGATGTTGCTGACTGTCCAAATTTACTCCTGCAGAGTTTAAATACTTGAGGCTGCATTGCTGTTGGCAATAAAGATATTTAAAGTGAAGGAAAATGACACATATTCAGAAGCATTTTATGAGGTTAATCTAGAATATTTAGGTTCAATTAAGTTAAATCTGGGTGTGAAGGTGAATGGGTAATTGATAAAGGAATGTCCTAAAACAAGAGTGAGGCCTTCAGCTGGTTCTTGAGCCATTAAAATGAGATTATTTCACTTTACAGTCATAACTATCAGTGTCCTTAATTCCCATGTGAAGCTCCCAGACATAATTTTAAGAAGGTTTTTGAAGTTCTTCTTAGACATCAATGACCATCAAGAACATGGGAAAGGCAGGTTGGATTTTGGGAATCAACAGAAACACATAGAAGAGCCAGGCTGGTTTTGCTCTCCTCTGGAAAACTCCCTCTTGGTGTTGATCAAAATGTATTTGAACTACCAAAAACCCAAATCTGCAAAAAGCGTGGAAATCTCTTGAGGAAAAAAAAGGACTTCTTGTTGACAAAAACAGTGGCTGTGATCTTTGCTTTTGATTCTGACAGGAATTCTCCAAACCATCAATTCAAATAGTGTTGGATTTTCCTTTGGCACTGCTGTCCCTTGGGAGATGCAGTGCTGTCACATTGGGAGTTTCTCTAGGAGTTAAAGCACTGCATTTATACCTGAGGTACAGTTCCTCACCCCAAATATTTGCAAATCCAGCAGAGCAGACTAAAGAACCTGTTATTATCTCATTTCTTCTGCTTTTTTTTTTTTAATTGAGAACTTAATTCAGATTTTTCTATTGCGAAGGCCAACGACCGCCCAACCTGCTGCTCATTCATTCTCCGTGAACACATTAAACTTTTTAATAAAGCTAAACATAAAAATTGGGAGCTGTCACAGGGATTTTGAGGGAGGATTTCTGAGCTGGAGGCTGCTGTTTGCCAGCTGATGTGTGCTCTGTGTCTCAGACATCTGCCTCCACCAGCAGCGAGAACAAAATCCTGCAGGGTCAGCTCTAACGGTGGCTGCTGCTGCTTTGCAATTCCTTGGTGACAGTGATAGATTTTCAAACAAATTGGTGCTTAGATTCCAGGGGGAAACTCCTCAGCAGAGTCCAGCACTGTCAGGAGGGGTGAGAGCCAGAGCCTGATCTGTGCCACCGTCCTGCCACCGCCTGCCTGGCACTGTCACCCCGCACAGGGAGTGCCTTCCTCCTCCCCCTGCCTCAGTGGCACCAATAAATGCTGAAATATTGCCCCAGCCCGCCCTTAGACACATTTTAGTACATATTTAGTGCTTTTTCCTGCTCATGTGGGAGACAGAAAAAGAGAAAAAAAAAAAAAAGAGGAATCCCATCGCACAGGGACCTGCTTGTCCCATCCTCACCAGGCCTTCGTTGTGCCACAGGCCAAGACCAACAAAAAGGGAAAGAGATAAATAGAATTATCTTATCTAAGCAAGACTCACATTTTCAGAGGGACCATCCTGAAGGAAAACAGGATGAGGACATCCAGTCTTGCAACAGATCAGAAAACCTTTAACTGGCCAAGGGCCCCTATGGGCACCCGTAGATAATTTGTGATGTCCTGAGGGATACAGGGAATTATTGGGAAGCCTGATTTTGTGGCACACACATCTGGGGCACTGAGATCTGCTTCCCCCCTGCCCAAGGTGTTTTTTGAAGTAGTGCCAGGCTGCACACAACTTTCTGATAACAGTGTAAGCAATGAATTGTCCATCACCAAGAATCTCCCAGTCTTTAATCCAGAAAGCGTCAGAGATCTAAGAAGGAAATTCACGGAGTAATTGAAGGTGTTGGCTGTACCTAGGACAGAGATATTTTGTCTCTGCTGAAAAGATAAATCTGCCATCAATGAAGACACCAAATGTGCTATTGCCAAATTCCAACAGCAAAATGAGGCTGTATTTCCTTGTGTTCCTCTGGAGCAGGGCACTGATGCTGGCTGTACTCAGGTGTTGTTATCCATGAAATTCAGCATTGCTGCAGCAACAGGAAACCCTAAAACTGAGTGCTGGAGGAACTGAGCTGATTGTGAGACCAGGGCTCCTCTGACACTGTCCCATCACTCAACACAGAGAACCTCGGCTCTGGGGTAATCTGTGCTCCCAGGGTCTCTAAAAAACAGTGCTGTGGGGAAATTTGTTCTCAAGGGCAGGAAAACGCACCATTTCTTGCAGGTTTTTGAGTTTATCATTAAAGGACACAACCCCAATTTGTGATTTTCAAGCTGTTTGTGCTGATTCCCATCCTTTTGGGGTGAGGCTGGTGGGGCATGTGGCAGAAATTCCCTGCTGGTTGCGGAGGGAGTTGGCACCAGCACACATCCGATGGCTGTGAAGTTGTTCCAGGCTGGTGCAGCCTCCCCCAGCTCCAGCTGCCAGGCTGTTTAGTCAGACCCACTGTCGTGTGCTGCCTTCTCCTCCAGCTCTAAATTAGAGCCTGGATCCCCTCACCTTGTCACCAAGGAGCTCTGGAAGGGCAGAGGCCGGGGGGAATTGTGATTATTTTGACAAGGGGATCACATCAAACCCCTTGTGCTCTCCTGGAGCAAATCACCCTTGAGCGTGGTAATTGAGAGGTGCATTCCTTTCCACTGATGACTCCTATCACTGGAGAACTGCTTTTCAGCCTGGAATATTACTCCTTTCCTTCCCTCACCGACACCAAATGAGCAGGTGTAGAGTTTTATCCTTTGCCAAGCCTATAATCTGCTGTTATTTCCACAAGGTAGCCCTTTGAGTCAGGAATTTCAACGCCAGTGATTCGATTCCTTGAGCAATGTTTACATAAATAAAATATGCCAGAGCAATCCAATTTGGGGCTTACGTGATTGCCTTCCCTCCCTTTGATCCCCAAACACTTGAAATGTGATTCCTCTCCTCAGCACAGATCTCGTCAAACAGAAACATCTCCGAGCTGCAGTCACTCCAGACCCATCAGTTTTAACAACCTTCACTCACAAAAATCAAATCAAATCAAATAAAAAAGAAATTAATAACCTTATTCCTAGAAAAGTGATGAGTGGAACTTTTTTTTTT
This sequence comes from Hylia prasina, assembly GCA_013397195.1. Classification (NCBI taxonomy): domain Eukaryota; kingdom Metazoa; phylum Chordata; class Aves; order Passeriformes; family Sylviidae; genus Hylia; species Hylia prasina. The sequence continues at coordinate 190,264 of VYXD01008882.1, forward strand.
TGTGTGACTTTAAATTATTGATTGCCCTTAAGCATCTCATTTCAAGCCTTTTCAAAGGGGAAGCAAACAAGAATGTAATTTACAAATAAAAATCAGCTTAATGAAAAAAGGCCATAAGACAAATTGATTATGATTCTGGTATGGTTTTGAGGAAGAATATTTTAAAATTATTTTGGAAACTAATTTTTGAGTTACATTCCTGAACTCGTTATTGACTGAACTTCCCAATGTACATATGGATGAAAACTGAGAAGAGAAAGCTGATTAGAGAATGACAGAGATTTTCTAAAAGGGAGATTTACTGAAATGGATCCTTACTTGCTAAGGCTGCAGAATGTATTTATATAAGCGATTCACCATACGGATGTGGGAAAATGTTCAAATATTTGTGTATCAGGTTTCAGACTCCCATAAATGTTTGCTACAGAAAGTAACGCCGACTATAAAATCTCTCTTTGCTATAGAAAGCAACGCCGCCGATAAAATATGTCTTTGCTTCAAATCGTACATTTAATTCAGGAAACCCAAAATGACAGCATGAACCCAACGCAGAAACATATTTTTTTTTTTTGCTACCTGGGTAAGAAATACCCATCACGAGCCTGAATTCCTGCCAGGCCCATGCTCCCATACCAATTCCTGCATCCAGTGTTTTTAAGATGTTGGAGTTATAGATCCTGTTAGGACTTGGCCCAAAAGCCAGTACCAGCAGCAGCAGCTTGTGAGGGGCTGAGAATGCCACAAGGAGTCCCCGTGGCCTTGCTGAAAATTCTCCATCCCAGCCTTCCTGGGCAGGGAAGAGGAATCCTGTCGTGGTTGTGGTGCAGGATCAGTTGCTGGTTAGTACAGCTCAGGTTAGGAAAGGTGGAGGAGCTCCTCATTAAAAGAGAGATTTTAAAAACCTTTATTTGAACAGCATCTACTAAGAAGTGTCTGCGGGGCCATGCCCTGCAGCCAAAATCTCTCTGGATAATTGGAATAATGTAGAGCTACCACTCTTCTCCCCCAGGAAAATCAAAAGAGCTGCTTGCCCAGAGCCCAGGTGAAACAGAGCTTGAATGAAGCCAAGACTGACAGAGCATCCCCAAAATTGTGCTTACATCCCTGGAATCATGGAATGGTTTGGGTTGGAAAGGAACCTCAAAGATCACCTTGTTCCAACCCCTTTCCATGGGCAGGGAATCTTCCACTATCCCAGGTTGCTCCAAGCCCCACCCAGCCAGGCACTGATGGACAAAGTAACAGCAAAACCTTGTATATTTAAATAAAGTTACTGTTAGATTTACTCTTCTATTCTGTTTTTACTCTGCAATATGACAGACTGTTTTTCTCAGCATAATGAAGTCAAATAAAAAGGAAGAATTTTAACATCTCTCAATATTTTTTTTATGGTTCGGAAAACAAGAACTTGAGGAGAAAATGCAGTGTGACATAGCCATTGCTGCAAAGGCTGTGTGTTAATTTTGATAATTGAAAATTGCAAGACAACATAATTATCTCACATAGTTCATTAAAAAAAAAAACCAACACCGTTATTGCGGTGTAAACTTAAAAAGTGCTTACATTTGGGAATTCTTTTTTTTTGCTGAGAGGTCAGGGCAGGGTATTACCAGCTGAAAATCGTGTCATTATTCTCAGGGCTGCAGTTCAGCCGGGGTAAAATACGACACACTGTCACTTACCAGCCACCAAAAAATCATAAAAATCCCTCTGAATCATGTAATCACGGGTACCTCTGGGACAGCCTCTTTGTCCTGAAGAAAAAGTGAGGATATTTTGGAAAACACATCCACTTTATGTCTTCATCCAAGGAAAGAACCACAAATCAATTGGATTAGAGCCGTGCCTGGGCGATCCAGGAGTTAAGGTTGTGCATGTCAGCATTTCTATTAGGCTGATAAGTAACCTGCTGTGAAAAACCTCACCAGCAGCCTGCATGGGCTCTGCAAATAAGTTGTCTTATTATTTCCTCCAAATTTTAAATCATTGGTCATTTGGAACTCGTGTCAGCTTCATTTTGCTGCTGTGAGCCTGCCAACTTCAAGAACATCCTTGGGCAGATATTTATACTTGAAATACCAGGTGTGGATTGAATTTATCTGTACAGGCTGGGAAAATGAATGCTCATCTGGTCCCTGCTGGGGGTGATGGAGGAGTTAAGGGTCCCAGTAATTTTGTGGAACGTAAGCTTTAAAAATTTATTAATAAAGAAATAATCCAGCAAGTTTTGTCATCCTGGGTTTCTTTAATGAAAAGATCTTTAAATGTACAAACACACAGAGTAAATATTCAACTACAAATGATTCACAGATGCATTTTTAAAGCTTTTGTGACAGGTTTTAATATAAAGTTTAAACAAAATTACCAGAATAAAGCTTGTGGATATTGAATTCCTGACTTTGCTATTCTTTTAAGAATATATGATCTGTTCGACAACAGAGATAAAAAAAGTATTGCAAAATAGACAAGATCTTAAATAGGCCACATTAACCTTGAAGGGAGAAAAAGGCAAAGCTACTCAAACTACAAGGGGAAACAGAAGACTCCGTAAATCACAGACTTGTTTCATTGCAAATACTGAGTGCAAACCCATCAAACACGAGGGAAAAAAAAAAAAAAGGGGGAACATTTCACACAAAATATTTTTGCAGCCACTCCCGTGGAAATGAGGTCACTGTGGGGGTTCATTTCCTTTGGTGCATCAGAGTCCCAGAGGGGCTGAGGCTGGAGGCACCTCTGGAGATCATCCAGCCCAACCCCTGCTGGAGCAAGGGCTGGGCTTTGAAAACCTCCAAGGATGGAAACCCCAGCACCTTGCTGGGTGAGCTGATCCTGGCCCCGACCCCTTCCCTTGGGCTGAGACAGCTTCGTGTTTCACCTTGTGCTTGGGGGCTCTTGGCCACCACCTTTGGGCCATCCCAGCTCACTCATCCTGCCACATGACACGGAAGAACTTCATGAGGGCATGGTGATGAGCAGAGCAGGAAAAACCCGAGTTTATTTACAAAACTCAATTTTATACATTTCCAAAGGTGCCTGTGGGTTGGATGATGAAATCCCACCTCCCAAACCACATTGGTCAAGACAACTGTCAATCAACTTTCTCCTCCTACCTAAAAATATGTAACCAACAAAGGACAGTCAGGAAAACAAAGTTGTTGTTTATAGTAGAAGTGTGGGAAAGTAAAAATTCTGACTCCAATATGAAAGACAAATCAAAAGGCCCAGAAAAATCCTCAAAACCAGGGTGACATCATCCTCCTGCTCCAATCCCTGAATCACCTTCCAGGCCCTTTGCTGGAATTGCTCCAGTGTGTCCTTGCCTTTCTCATACTGGAGAGAACAGCTCTGGACCTTTGATGGACTTTGTGAGGTTCCAGTTGGTTTCTCCAGCATTCCCAGGCCCTGCTGGATGGCAGCCACTCCTCCCAGTCTTGTGTCACCTGTAGTCCTGCTGAGGTTGCATTTTGCCCCCTCCAAAGTCACTAACGAGGAGGTTAAACAATGCCTGTTCCAAGGGAAGAACCTGCTGTGCCCTCAGATATAATAAATTAGATTTCTACATGAGATAAATGTTCATTAAATGAAAGTGATGCACAACCTTTTCTCCATTTTCCCCCTCACTGGCACTACAGACACAAGTGCACCTTCAGAAACAAAATTAATATATTCAAATAAGGGTTTTGCATCTTGAAAACAAGCTCTAAATATCCTTTAAAATACATTCAATTTCTTTTTAAGCTACCAGGGAGGAACATTCAATTTGTTGGCCAACTAACCGAGCAAAAAAGAATTTGCATACAAATTTTGAACAATGCATTTGGAAATTAAGTCTGGGTTGCGTTGACCTCTGTGCCTGTGCTAAGCCCAGGGCCCAGCTCTACTTTTCACTGTTACCACCCAGAAAAAAGGTGCTTTGGGCAAAGTGTCTTTGGAAAGGCTTTTCAAAACTGCGCCTAGAAGTTGAAAAATAAAATTTTAATTGTTTGGCTTGCGGCTCGCCCCGCAGAATATTGATAATAATGTTTTATCTAAGATAGTTATAATTGGTTTCTTTCAGGAAGCCACATTATAATCACATTAAGACACTTCAGGGTGTCTGCCCTAACAATGGCAGGTCCTGCTGGGTCCTATTACTTAAATGTGCTCGCAGTGGCTCTCCCTGCTGCTGCCTCATTTATCTTTTCTGGGCAGAGATTGATCCCAACTTTCCCCAAGTTGTATTTATTTTGCTAAGCAGAGCATTGATCGATGCCATATGAGCTGAGACAACCAAACTCATTTTTCTAACGAGAGGTTGTCCAGAAAGCCTGGTGAAATTTATTTATTTGGACGATACCTTGGAGTTAATTACTCCGTGCAGAGAGCAAGATAACGACCAAAGGATCAAGCAGGGGTAATTGTTTCTCCCATTTGGCAAGGCTCTGCAGGAAAATTTGGGTATTGCTGGGAGGTTAATGGGAGTCCAGGCTCATGGACTGCTCATCCCACAAAGCCAGCCACGTCCAGTTGGGCTGGTCTCACTGTTGTGAGACGCGCTGATTAACTGGGGAAAAGATATTTGGGAATATAAACAACATGGATAGAGACCAGCCACCTCTTTCTGTGGATCCCTATGGAGAGCAGATGTGAATGTGCTGATGTGAAAAGGGGCATGAAACCCTTCTCACTGAAATATAGACACACTCCACTGTAAAAGTGATGGAAAAGCAACCAGCAGCCTCCAAAGTGCTCCAGCCAGATTTTTTTTACATCCTTTTAGTACTGAAATTATATTAATTTAATCGTTTTACTTAAGGTTATTTCAAGGCAGAAAACAGCCAAACACAATAAAGTGTGTAGAATTTTTAAGTTGCTTTACTACTTAAATTTAAAGAAATTCCTCAGTCAACCAAGGCCACTCTGGGTCACATTCTCCATCCCACCATTCCTGAGTGGGAATTCTCCTGGAGCACAGCCCAGGCCTGCAGCAGTACCCAGGGGTACCCACCTGAATTCTCAGGCGTCCAGTACAGGGTGGACTCTTTATCATCAGTGCCAGCATTAAAATCCTCCCTCTTCTCCAGCTTCTGGCTTTGACAGAAATGGCAGGAATTTAATCTCTCTGTGATCTCCATTCCTTTGTTAAATTTCATTATAAATACTTCATGGCCTAAAACTCCATTGGTACAGATACCTGGGGAGGTAAACAAACACAAGTGTGCAATCTTATACATATATATATATAGTTTATATCAGTAGCTCATACATCTCTAAAAATAAATTTCACCTTGGCCACATCACTAATCTTTTCCTGCTTCTCCAGGAACATTAGAAAGTAAAATCCTCACTAGCAATTAAAGCTAATTTTGCCTCAGACTCATTCTCCAAATGACAAAGCACAAAGCCTGCATTTGGTACAGGTGGAGCACCAGCAGTTTGGAGATGACGTGTTCAGGTAATGAGTGAATTCCCTCCTGGTTTGTTCACCCAGCATGGCCTAAATTAATTCTGTACCTCCCTTGTACTCCAGGCCAGGAGCATTTGCACCAAACACATCGCAGCGTGTAGAAACCTTCAGAAAATTATGCAGCAAATGGCAGAAATTAATTCCTGACGCTCCACCAGGGTGGTACCACTCTTCTGGAGTTGTAATCCAATCCAAACTACAGGGCTTCCAAAGCTGAAAAGGGGGAAAAAACATCCTAATGTGGGATAAACGATATCACAAAACATCCTGATGTGGGATAAACAGAATGGCTCTGAGGATCTTTGACAGAGAAATTAAAATGGAAACCACACATTAATGCTGTTAATGGCACTTTATCCGAGAGCTTTCTTCATATTGCAGGATCCAAGGGCTCCAGTTCCACATTAATATCTGTTTTATGGTTCCCTCTGCCCCAGAACGAGCCATAATTTCATTATCAATTCCAGACATCCCTGTCTGAGATGTATTTTTGGTGTTTACAATGCTTTTCAAAACAGAACTAATGAACTGTGTGTTTTAAAGGATTCTGGGGGGTTTGAGGGCAGGCCTGGTATTGGAGATAGAAAGGAAATGGCAGCAATAAAGTTCAAACGATGCTTGGTGTACAAATAAAAGTTGCAAGCAGCAAGGGCTGCATCTTTGCATAACCGTGACTCATCTGGGATCTCTGTGAGCAGGGAGGGGAAACCATGAAGTGAGAAAGGAAGAAATTCTCTCTGAGAAAGGAGAAAGTTCTCCGTGCTGGGATCACGTCTGCCACCAACTCCTCAGGTCTCTAAACTCATCCAGAAATTCCACCCTCAAATTCAACATACACAATAAAAAATAAAGAAAAATTACAGATATTCTCAATTTTCTAATTTTTTTTTGTCTTAGAAATTCTTTAGTCTCTTTTCTTCAGTCTCTGATTTTTTTTGTGCTTATCCTTCCTCCCTGTTTGGCTGAGCTGGCTCCTGCAGCCTCAGCTCTTTGCCTGCTGCTCCTTTGCCCAGACACCTTGCCCAGATTTGATCACAGCTAAGAACAGAGATCCCACTCACATTTCTACCTCTGATCACTCTCAGGTCTCTCTCTACCTCAGCTTTGCACATCTCCACAGTCTGTATATCTCTGGAGATATTTGTGATAACTCCACGTGTCTCTCTGCTATTTCATGCTTGGAATTATTTTGTTTTGTCATAATGCAAGAACCTATTCTTCCCTCACCCTCTCTAGAACATCCAAATATCTTCTTTTACTCAAATAATTCTAGTTCTTACATGCCTTACATCCTTTTGCAGGTCTAATTATTTTTTAACTGCAGAGATATTCTGCACATCTTCCTCAAAGCATTTTTTTTTTTTTCTTTTAACATACACAACAATATTTGGGCAGACTAGACTTTCAGGGGAGCAAAATGATCTGTAGCATCCAGATGCAGGCTCTAAATGCACATCAGCGAGGATCATCTACATTAAAACCAAGCAAATTAGAGAAATTTACAGATATTCTGGGAAAATCCTGACCTTGAACTGTCTGTGGCTGGTGAGTGTTGTAACAAGGCTGTAAAGCTCCAGCATGTGCTGTATCACAGCGTGTTCTGTTATCAGCACCTTTGGAGATGACAGGAAGAAACATATTTTTGCAGGATCAGTTCAGTCAGCCTAAAGCAGACACTTTAAATAGGTCAAGGAATTGTAAGTTGCAGCACTTAGTAGTCATTAATTTCAGTGATCAGCTCAAATGCAGATGTCTGCTCTGTCAGTGGGGGAAGTCTGGTGAGACAGAGCCTTGGTGGGATTTCCCTCCTAGGAGCTTTTCCCTCTTTCCATCCACTGATAAACATTTCTCCTTGGCTTTATGGTAGAAATCCTTAGCAAGACAAGCAAAAAATTGCTGTTTCTGCACCAAATCAGATGAGAGATAGCAAAGGCAGGGGGATCTCTCAGCAAATTTGCAGGAAAACCCTCAGTGCACAACTTACAGGGTTTATCCCAGGTCTTACACCTGGCCAGAAGGTTATGTAAAACCTTCTCCAGCCACCCTGTGCTTCATCTTTGAAGCAGGTTCAGTTCTGCCTGCACAATCACATCCTTTTCCTGGTGGACATCTGTGCCACACTTTGTTTTAACGAGTGGCAGGCTGACTTTTAACTTCCCTAGCAACTGTGAACACGCTCAGAAATTATGTTCTGGAGCGTGGTGGGTCTATTTTGCCAGTAATGGATGAGCTGTTGCCAGAGGAAATCATTCTCCAGGTTCAGGTGTTCTCCCTGCTTGCTTAGCTCCATAACTTCTCCCCGGTGGGCAAAGCCTTCAAAGGTCACTGTGTGTGTGTAGATAACCTAAAATTGCTCCAAGAGCTCCCTGCTGCTTGTCTGACATCTCTGCAGTGGGGCATCCTCCTCCAGGTGAGGCCAGGCCTCATTATCCCTATCATTAATCTAAGAAAGGCAATTTAGCGATGCTTTCCCATCTGGAGCTCTCTTTCCCAGCTAAAATGCAAACTCGAGTCTGAGACAGGAGCATTTTATCAGACTGGGGAGAGTTCTAGGCTAACTTGTGGGATTTTTCTCCTCAGGAAGGATTTAACCTGAGGAATGGCTCCTCTGTGTGGCGGGGGTCGTCTCTCTCAGGTGAAGACCCTGCAGTTTATGAAATTAATTTTATTTTGTTTGTGCGTGGATCCAGATTGGAAGTATAGAGGCAGAGATGGAGAATCCAAAGGGACAACCAGGAAAAGCTGTGTGGGAAGGGCCAGTTATCAACATCTAGGCCAGGAATGCTGTTAGAGAGAGCTGTGAGTCCACGCTGGGATCACTCCACATCAACAGACCCACTACAGAGCATTGGTTTGCAGAATTTCAAAGCTGGTATCCCTGTATATTCCTTAATCTTCTTGCTCCAAAGGAGATTATGATTAAATTGATCTCAGTGTTCCCAATCCAGCCAGGTCCCAACCCCAAAAACAGAGGAAGACTCTGTAGCAAGACTCTCTGAGCCTGCAGCAGGCACACAGAGGTGAGAGGAGAAACACAAGGAGAGAAATCAGGATCTGACTCTGTCCAGGTCCTGAATAAACTGGGATCCAGACACAGTCCAGGTAATTAATTGCCCTCTACAGCTCCATTAATTTCTGATGGCTTTAAGCACTTGCCTCTTAAAATTCTTGCCCAAAGCCTGTTTTGACATATTTTTTTAATGTTTTCTTTTTCCTTTGGAAAATCCTGGTGTTCAGTTTGTGTAGGGAACCCTGCATTGAATCAAACCCCCAGGAGACAAGGAGTTGGTGGCAAACCACCCTTTTGCTTTGAGAGAACTTGCCCTGAATTTAGCTGCAGTGGGTTTCTGCTCCCACTTTTCAGAGGTGACAGGGACTGGCCTCGGTTTCAGGGGAGCCTGGGGAAAACATTTTCCTTGCAGTTCCTTTAGCTAGGAAAACCCTCCTTGGATATCACCCTGAGCTCAAAAACCAAAATCCTGATAACCACTAATTTATAAACTAAAATAAACAAATTGAAACAACCAGCTTAAAGAAAGGCTTTCAACTTATATGTGTGCATGTCTCCACACAGTGTTACAATTTCTGTCATCATCTTTAAACATCTTGAGTGGCTTCAGAAGGAATTTCTGGACTCAGGATTTTTTAAGTCCCTCCTGTTTACATGGTGCTTGGGTTATTACTTCTGCCAGGCTTTCAGGAATATGATTTCTATAGAGATATTTCATGTATTAAAATTCTCAAAAGGAGGAATAAATAACTTGCTGCCAAAAAAAAAAAAAAAAAAAAGGCCTGGAAGAAAAAATACAGCTGGATCCATGGAGATACCTGAAAGAAGGCAGAAATACCAGAAAAATGAAGATGTCCAATGTGATAAATATCATTCAGCGTTAACCATGTTGCTCTCCATGCACACATCACTTAAAGTGCATTTTGACTTTGATGTTTTATTACAGATGTTTGCTGGTGCTCATGGCCAGTCTCCCGGTACAGTGCAGTGCCTGCACACTTGATTTCTCTGTGATGATTCTGCAGGAGGTCATTTGCTGTCCCCAGCTCAGAAACCAGTCCCTGACAGCTCTGAAGGGAAGTGCACAGCCCTGAGACAGAAGTCTGGCACAACTCAGAGACAGCTTGTTAGGGTTTTGTCCAAACCAGGCTTGTCTGACTTATTGCAGATTAAAGGAGCCTTAATGGGGGCTGGTTGCTGTGTTTACTTGAGGAATGCATTTGACAATGCTGTGATTATAGGAACAGACACTTTAGCTTAGTTGACCTGTCCTGATTTAATTATTTCACCGTGCAGAGCCTTTGCTGGGCAGCCAGGTGTCCTCAGCAATCAGCGTCAGGTACCAGGTTCCTGATGGCCTCCCCTGGCACCAAATGTGCCTCCAGGCCTGAATGACCTCCCTGCCTCCATCCGTGGATGTGCAGAGCCCGGGATGCTCTACCTGCTCTTCCCAAAGGACACAGGATGAGCCAGGGTTGCCTCGGCTCCTGAAAATTGCCTGGAAGTCTGTGTAGCATGAACTGAAGCTTCATTTCTTCGCTGGAGGAATGGTTAAGCTCTGGAGGAGTCTCCTCAGGGCAGAGGTGGAAGTGGTAAAAGACAAGTAAGTCAGAGATCACAGAAGGTTCTGAGTGGAAAAGGACCCACCAGGATCACCAAACCCATCTCTTAAATGAGTGGCTTGTTGAGTATTTTGGTGACATGGTTTTGTGGACAAGGGGGGTTGGACTTAATGACCCTTGGAGGCCTCTTCCAACCTGAATGATTTGATGATTTTATGGCTGATGCTTTTGCTCCAGCTTGGGGCACGCCTGGGCTGGAGCATGTTTGGAGGAGAGCTGGAAATGATGGGAGGGCTGGACAGGGCTGGATTTGCTGGTGCTGCCCTCATGGAGCCCAGCATCCTGCTGGCTGCATGAGAGAGAGACAGAGTCAGCAGGGCCTGGCTGAACATACCCCAAATCCCCCCAAAACTGGGGGAAAGCATCAGCTGAATCCTGTCCTGCCTCACGCACACCTTCAGGAATCAGAGAATGATGGAATCATGGAATGGTTTGGGTTGGAAGGGACCTTAAAACTCATCTCCTTCCAGCCCCTGCCACAGACCAGGAACTCAGCTGCTCTCTCAGCACCTTTGAATGTTTGTTAATTGGGGAATGTTGTTGTTGGTGGCAGGAGTTTTTGGCACAACTTTTCTATTTGCAAAGTACAGGTGGCCTTTGAGGGAATGAGACCCAGGAGATTTGAAGATTCCTTTATTCCTGCTCAGTTTGAAGTTTATGTTGTTTTGCATGAGGTCCTGGTGGTACCCCAGCATTCCTAATCTACCAACTGCAGGCCCTTTAAAAGAGAGGGACTTAAGTCTCGTCATTTAATTTAGTCCAGGTTTGAAAGTTTTATCCTTTTAATTAATTTTTAATTCCTTTATACATTTTTAATTACATTATTAGAGTGCTTGTGTTGAAATTCACCTGGAGTGCTGCACTGAGGTAATTAGTTAAAGTAGAAGGAGAAAGCCTATTGTGTTTGGGGCTGTCGAGGATTACTGGAATTCAAAATATTCTGGCTCTTTAACTTCGAGATTGCACACTAATATGGTCCAAATGCAAATCTGCAAACACAATATTAACCTGGCAAGTGTGAATGGGAAGGAACAAAAAGCCAAGCAAACACCCACCTTCCCTGAGAAACACACAATGCTCATTATTAGACCTGAAGCAGTAACGACACTCTATCTGAATCTTGATGAAAAAATTAATTGCTGGCTCACTATAAAAATAAAAATAGGAAGAAAAGGATAAAGCAAACAAGAAAAGAGGTTTTTACAGAGCTGGAATTAACTAAAACACAATGAATTCCCAAATCCCGCAGTGTAGAATTTATTGTAACAGTCTGAACAGTCATTTCCCACTCCAGCTCCAGAGCACAGGTCAATAAACCCTGGCAATGGCAACAATTCCAGACACATTCCTATTTCAAACAGTCAGAGCTAATTTGTTCTTTATTTACATTTGAAATTGAAAACAATAATGTTACACTTAGCTGTGGACCTGTAAATGTTAATTTTACAGGTTTGTGTTCTGAATTTTAGGGGGTCTCTTAAAGTGGAAGACAAGTTTGGTTTCTTCTGGTTCACCCAAGAAAAATTTGCTGCTTGGGAAAGCTCAATTTGTTTTTAATTCTTTGCTCCCCTGATGGCCGTGCCTCTTAATTGGTTTTAGCTCAGAGTTCAGAACCTCACTGCTCACCAGAGAGGAGTGAAGTACAAACCAAGCTCTAGGCTGGACTTCAGAGAAAGGCTTGGAGATGATCTTGCTCAAAGCTGATATTGGGCCCAGTTAGGAACTTTATTACTGTTTTGCTTCCCTGGGAAAACAATGGATTTCACTGAAGCCTGGAGCACGTGCTGCTCCAAACCTGCCAGGAAGAAACGCTGCTCAGCTCCTGGTGAGTTGTGCACATGATAAATTTAAGCAGATGTTTGTTAGAAACTCCCTGACTCACTGATCTCTTAAAAAAAAAGCAAAAAAAAAAAGAAAAGGAATAGAATCATGTTGGCTGTGTTTTACACAGGTCCTCAAATGCTGCAGGGGAGGAAGTGGGAGCAAAACAATACCTGGAAGGAAAGATATGAAAATTTTAAAATCCCAAGTGCCTTGTTATTTATTTATACCCTAAGGCATTTCCAAAAAAAAAAAATGAAAACCAGGTGAAATTAGGTGAAATAGTAGATGAAATCTGAAGAGCAGCAAAAAATATTTTTTTGGGTAGAGGATTTTGACATTTGGAATTTTCACAGCAATTTAGAAAATTGAATTTTTCTAATCAGACATAAACACTGAGATTTAAGGATTAAGGAGAAATATTTCTTCTTATAGAACTTATAGTTCAGGCTTTTTTTGGCCCCTCCATCTTCAGTGAAGCTTCAGTATAGACCTCAGTTTTGATGAGGTTTGTATGAGGTAACTCAGCAACAGAGGCTCTCAGAATCAAAGACAAATTCCTAATTTTCCACTGGAAAACCACTTTGCTCATACATTTGAGATTAACCACTGCCTTTCTGCATAAATTCCCTTGAACCTTTCTGTATATATTCCCATTTCTTCTCTGTGGTTTTACCATCCCCCTTGATAAAACAGGTCTGGTGGAGAATTTAAATGAAAGGCAATCCCCCTCTGGCACCGTGCCCTGTCCAAGGACAAAGATCAAACCTGACAGAAAGGGAGATTCCCTTCTCTCCAGAGGGTGTGAGTATCTGTATCCCACAAAAGAATCTGGAAACTGAATCTTCCTTTGGACACCAAGATATCAAGGAATCCTTAGAGACTGCCCATATTCCAAATTCAGTTTTAAAACATTTGCTTTATCTAACAGTCAAAAAAAGGCCAAAGATCCACTTAGAGATGACCAGCACTCTTTGATTAGAGCCCATCAGTTCCTAGGTTAAATACTAAAATATTCTGTGGGTAGCATAAAATTTCTTTGTCTTTTGACCACGTCATCCACAGGACTCTTAATCCCACGTCATTTAAATCAAGTGAAGAATTTGCCCAGCCCACGGCTGCAACGTGGAGCCCACAGGACAATTAAAAGGCACCTTCAAAGTCCCTCCTGTGTGGGGAACCTGATGGATCCTCATCTGCCAGGCTTTCTGCTGGACCATCCAGCTGTGACTGACTGCTCTGAGGGACTGGCACGAGGAAAAGAAAATCAAATCCCCTTTTCCATCTTTGTTTTTCCTGGAGGTGGCTGGTCTCAGCTGTGCAGCAAAATGTCATTTACAAGGACATCACGAATTTGCAGAGCATAGAAAAACCCCTTTGGGGGGGATGAAGGAACACGTCGGGGATGGGGGGAATCTCCAATTCCTGAAGGCCCCATTAGTTTCTAACGCCCTTGTCTTTCTGAAGGGAAGGGATAGATGGTGCTCCTGTGGCAGCTGAGGAGTTTCAGGGAGGTTTTTCAGTCTGGGCATGACAAATGTGCGAGGCAGTAAAGCCAGGCTGTGTTTGTCACTGCTGCACTAACAACTCCAGTAAATCTGAATTGTTGGCCTGGGCCTGATTCAGAACTTCTCAATGCCTTTACAAGACCTGCCCCTGCAGACAGCTGGAAGAGAGGGTTGTTTTTCCTTGACCTATGTTCTTTTTGTGCGTTCTGGGTTTAGCTTTTATATTTGTGGCCAGCTGAAATGTCAGAATTTCAGGCCTCCATCAGACAGCTCATCAATAAATCATAACGATCCAACGCGCCCGCGGCTGGGCTTGCACAAACTTCTAACCCCAGAAACTCACACTTGTTGCCTGTCAAAAGTATTTTAATCCTTTGGGAGCAAGGGAAAATCATCTCTGCAAAAGTGTGATTAGAGCTGGAGTCTCTCACCATCCTGCCTCAGAAGACCTGTGTAAAGGAAAGTTCTCATTGCATTTCTGCATGATCAGCCCACTCCTTTTATTTTGCACACCATTATTTAATTTTCAGAATCGCTCCCATCACTGTGGGTGAATAGATTTTGCTTTTTTGGGTCATTCTTCACCCTTTTCTGACCCTGACCTGCCTGGAGCACTGTTCTGACCTCATGGAGAGCCACGTACGTGTGGATCAGCTTTGGAGCGTTCCTGAGCCTCCGTTCCCACCTTCAAACAAAAGCTCCAACTTCCAGCTCAGAAGTTTGTAGCTTTGGGTGCTGGCCAAGAGCGATGCTGTCAAGCTGATATAAACCATCTGCTATTGTATTTACCATTTTTTTTGGCTCTCTATAACTTTCTGGTTTGGAGGCAAGTCCTTCAGCACAGTCCTTGAATGCTAAATCTCGGATGGAAGGGACAATATGGTCACAAAAGATCAATTTAACTGAGCTCAGGGAAAGTGAAATGGCAAAACACCTCCACAGCCACCTGTGAGATCCTGGGCCTGTTACACACAGAGGTGGCTGCACAGCCTTGGTTCCCCCAGACTTGGAAGGAAAATTGTTTTTGCATGACAACAAAGACACAAAAGCAGATTCAGAGCTTTACCTTTTTTCCTTATGGAAATTTATATCAATGCTTCCTTAAACAGATAAAAATATTACCAGTGTTCATCCATTTGGCTGAAAGCTGGATCCCAGCTGGAGAATGTGAACATTTCCATCAAAGAGAACACAGGAAACACTTTTATCACAGTATTTTGGCATGTTTTTTTTCTCTTTTCAGGTGGGGTCAGAAAGGGAAAACCCAACCAAAAGGCAATGATGATGCAACTGAGAACCTGGTGCAGTTGAAGGTGTTGGTTGCAGGGGGTTGGAATTGAGGGATGTAAAGTCCCTTCCAACCCCAACTATTCTACTAAAAAAGCACAATGTGCTCTTGTAAATTGCCTCTCTTCACTACACATTCTTGAAAAAGTCCAGAACAACTTCCATGGCCCAAAACCATGACCCAAACTCCTCAGCTTTTCATAAGCATGAGGCTGGAGGGAAATGATACCCTGGGAAGTAAAAACCTTATTTTATTCAGACAAATCACCTGGCTATCAGTTTTTGCCAGAGCTGACAGAAGGGTGAGAACAGCAGTCTCAAGATGATGACTCTTGAAAATCCAAATAATAATCAAAATCCATGACAAGTAATAGTGTATTAAGTAATCTGCTCCACCAGAATTTGGAGCATGCCACTCTCCAATCTCCACGAAAATAAAACATCAGTATTTATCTGTCAACACTGCTTAATCCATAGTCAGCACCCTCAGAAATGGGCCCACATGAAATAAAGTCTGGCACAAGCACAGAGGCTGCTTTCCATCCCACACTCCTCAAAATGTCATGGGGTGACATGTGATTGCATTTTGCAGCAGCAACCACTGCTGCCCAAGCACTGAGATTTAAACAGACATATTTATTTATGTGGCATTCCTCATCTGGCCCATCAGCTAATTAATTTTCTTTTTTCTTTTTTTTTTTTTTAATTTTCTATTTCAGAAGAGTGTCATAAGACTTTGGAGAATTTTTTTGGGTTTGTCGTGGTGTTTTTATCCACTGACTCCACTATGCTTTAAGGAATCTTTTGGTTAAACAATGCAAGAGAATGGAGGCTTTTCAACTTCCAATCCTCTCCATGTCAGGTGATAGTGCACGAAGCACAGGAATCATTTTTGAACCCAAACATTGTCTCTGAGTGTAACAGATGCCAAGCCAGAGCCCTTTGGCATCTCTGGCACTCACCAGCATTGGGCTGGAGACTGCAGATCCCTCCCCCCACCACGAATCTGACAAACCTGATTACTAAAAAATGATCAAATCTTTCCACGTCATGTGCAGCACAGCAATCAAATGAGAGCCTCCCACAGCTTATCTGGTAAATCCTATTTCTCAGCCTTATCAGCAAAGGATAAACTGCTAAAACAAAGCCTTTTTTATTTTTTTGCTTGCTCTGGGTTTCTAGAATATGCTGGTTTTCTATATTATCTTTATTATACAGACATTTAGAGAGACAATTTATGAGAGCATGGAGTGACAGGACAAGGGGGAACGGCTTCAAACTGAGAGAGGAGGTTTAGGTGGGATACTGGGAAGAAAATCTTCCCTGGGAGGGTGGGCAGGCCCTGGCACAGGTGCCCAGAGCAGCTGTGGATGTCCCTGGATCCCTGGCAGTGCCCAAGGCCAGGTTGGACATCAGGGCTTGGATCACCTGGGACAGTGGGAGGTGTCCCTGCCATGGCAGGGGTGGCACTGGGTGGGATTTAAGGTCCCTCCCAACCCAAATCATTTCACTATTATCTGAAATAAGCATGACTGGGGAGAAGAAGGGAAAGGAGCAATTTTAAATACGAGATTTAAAGAAACTCCTTAGCAAAACTTAACTTAGCAAAAAAACCCCTGAATTAAAGTTCAGCATCTGAGGCTTCCTCCTTGGGGCCCTCCCTTCTCCCACATCTCCGGCCCCATCTGTGCCTCCTCTGGACTCTGAATTTGATGAAGGACCCACGTTCAAGGCAAAGCTTCAGCACCATCATCTCTCATTAAACCCCACAGGTGGTAACCATGAGTCAGGGCAGTGCCATGGAACCACTGACTCCTGAAAAGGTTTAAATGGGTGCTAAATGTTCTGTGGAGTGCTGGAGTCACACAGGCTCTCATTCTTTTAGGAGTGGGGGCTGGAGGTTGTTTCAGCTACCAGGTGTTTTATTAAGACAAATGTGCACAGAAACAATTTTTAAATTACTGGTGTTCAGGAAACCTGAGGTTTTTTTGGGGGTAAAAAGAGAGATTGTCCAGGGATGAGATGCATTTGTGTACTCAGGCTAATCAGGAAGAAGGATACAACTGCTAGAAAAAGGCAGAGATAAAGGCAAACAAATGCAAACAGTCATTGTATTCAGGATCTTCCTTATAAACAGTCCTAGGTACATTTTTAAAATTATTATGAGAAACACTGCATTACTGGACAGCAAAGACACAACACAGCTGCACTTTTTCTTGTTGCTAACCAGCCTTTAGTACCAAAAACTCTGTGTCTGTTCTTTAGGTAAAGGAAAATTCTGGAAATTTCACCTCAGGAAAACATTTTCCATTCTCTAACCATGTAAGCTTTATCCCCAAACACTTTTCTGTACACAGAGATTGGTAAATCACATCCATTGCTTATGTGAGGCACAATATATCCCCCACGTTGCACTCAGTAGATCAACACTGCTGTGACTGTTTTATTAACATTAAAATCAAATTATTAATGAACAGTATCAGCATCTTCTTTATGTTAATAATGATTAATTGCACTTCTATTTTGGAAAACAGCCGACCTCCAGCAATGGATGAGAATAACATTTGGTGCTGGCGTCTCTCCTGCAAAGCTTACAAATAATTTTGTAGCAGCTAATTATCTGACAAAGCCAATCAGTCATTAATCTCTTAGGAGAGTCCAGGAGACCATCCTTTTATAGAAGTCAATCTTTTTTTTTATTTTTTTTTTTGCTGTTTTTCACTGGACAGACTCTCTGATGCCACCACTCAAAATCTGGGTGTGCTAAATCAGGAGCTCTCCTCAGTCTGCCTCATTAAATCCATTGGAGCTGCACCCTTTTTTATTAAAACCAAACATTTCTTGAGTTCTGAAGTTCTTAAAGGGAAGTGTGTGCAGAAATTCATTCCAAGATTAATATGTGATATATGGATTTTTTTTTTTCATAGGAATTTAATGCTTAGTACATAATCAAGTGGGTTTCAGCCCAAATACCAGAAATTCAGTTTGGATTCTGAGATACACAGAGATTTAAAATAAGAATTATTAAACACTCATCACAGAATTGGTCCATAAAATAGTAGGAGAAAACTTCACAAAAGCTGCTCCTATTCTCAGAAGAACGCTTCCATATTAATTTTCCTTCCAAAATAGGTCACTCTTTGTTATTAAATAACTATTGCTTGCTTGATTTCTTTTTTTAGAGGAAAACTACAAGGCTGACGTGAAACTTGGGAGGTATTTTTGACTGGAATGTGCTTTTAAATGAGACCTACTTCTACTCCTTCTATTTCTTTTCTATTTCTTGCACCAGTTCCTCTTGTTGAACTTCCAGATTCAGGAGGAGATTATGCCCTCATTTATTCCCTCTTGCTCTGGGTTGCTTGCAGAACCTTATTTTCCCCACTCTTCATTCCCATCACTTTTTCAAATGGAGGTGGGATGAGAGGGGTGTATTTATGGAATCCTTTGTGATTTATTATGTGTTTTTTAAGACGTGTGGAATGCTGGATCAGATCCATGGGGGCCACACCTGCAGGAAAACTGAGGAGGAAGAGAAGAAGAAGGTTGGCAAGTGGACAACTGTAAGATTTTACAGCATTTCGAGGGCAGGGGTTGTTTTTAACCCAATAAAGATTCAAGAAATGACCAAGACACTGAGTTGAATGCAATGAAACATAAAAACCTCACTGATTTTATGGGTGAATACACCACAAGAGGCTTGGGTGGAGGTAATCCAGGCTGGGGGTGCTCTCCAAGGGACCTGCAGGAGATGCTCAACCTCCAGGCCATGCGCAGACCCCAAATTTCAGCTCCTCCAGTGACCATGGGCACCGTGACCCACGGGCAACACCCCTTTGTTCCTGTGCCCACCACCTGCACCCTGTCCTGGTCACCGGTGTTTGGGGATGGGGAACTGATTCCCTTGTCCCTCTCCTGCAGCCCAGAGCCCAAGAACCTCCCTGCAAAGATGGAAACCATGGAGCTGCAGTGTTTTACAGCCCACATTTCTGACAAAGTGGTGCCAGAGAGTTTCCCATATCTCTTTTAAAAGCAGCAATTACGGTATCTCCTGCACTTCAGCTTGCAATAAAACACCTGATTGTGGCACTTTTTGGGAAATGTCTGCACACAGCCGTTGCCACTCAGTGTTTTTTGCCCTCATAAACCCTGTTACTGTTCACTTTGCTTTGCCCAGCTGCAGGCCAATTAATTTTCCTTTACATTAACTTGCCTGAGCAGGAGCACACAATCCCCAAAGGAATAATGTGTTGTTGCCCTCCTCTTTTGCTTCCCCACATGAGCTGTGGGCACTTCAGGTACCCAGTGCAGCTGTAAATCTCCCAGGCTGCTTAGGAGAGGTGGGCTGCAGGTAGGATGCAATCCAAAATTCCTCCTCAATGCACTGGGATGGAGCCAGGAGGGAGAATCCTCGCAAAGAACTTGTGTTTGAAAAAGGGAAGCTGGACTACATTCCCTGCCTGTGTCAGGAGGCTGGAACAAGATGATTTTTAAAGTGCCTTCCGACCCAAACCACTCCATGATTTTTTGATGTGCTCTTTACCAGAATCCTCCAGGATTTGTATTAATTCCAAGTGTTGTCAGGTCACCTTTATGAGTAGGGGGCATATCAAGATATGAACAAGGAGCTCTTTTCTTGCACCTCAGCCACGCAGAGGATGATTGCAGAGCATCCATATGGTTCTTCCTCTGTGCTTGGTACAACTACACCTGGCCCACAGCATTTATTGGATGTAGTATCCCAGGAATTATATGGCCCCTGAGACAGCAGAGCTGGTGTTTCTGCCAGGGTAAGTTATGTTACAGCCAAATAATGTTACAACCCAAAGTTCATAGTGTTACAGGAAGTGTGGGAAAAGGTTTAAAGGGAGCTTTGCTTTCCCAAAGGATCTATGTTTCTTCACCTTCCATCCCTGCAGTCTAAAAATGTTATCTCTATTACCTCAACAATCTTTTTTTTTTAAGGCTTTGCTGGTTATTTCTGTGTGCTTGTAGGTTTTGGCGGCTTTTTTCCTCTTTGCCGTCTTTTATGTGTGCATGAAAAATGAATAAAAGCTGTGCAATAAAAGATTTTTCATTAATAAAAGCTTTTCAGATCTTTATTAACCACTAGTGCCATTAGTCAGGGAGGGGAGAAAACTCCTCACAGTCAGAATTCCCGAACCGATTCTCTGAGACAGCAAAAAAGGGTAAAAATCTGTTGCAATAAAACAAAGCAAAACAAAAAAAAAGTGGAAAATTCCAAGCTGCTGCCTTCACTGCTTCATGGTTGTGTTAGTTACATTTACCTGATGGAAACAAACACTGGCTGTAGATGTAAAACAACAGGATCTGAAGCAGGAATGCTGGTGCCTGGCCCACAGTGGAACCATTTCCACCACACAGACTGCAGTTATTGCCAGCACACCCCGCTCTCCCCTCAGATTTTGTATTTCTGTGACTAACCACGCACTAAAGAGCCTCACACAAATGCTTCATTAAGGAACTTTTGATTAGTCATGAACGCTCTACAGCCACCAGGAGATTTGCTGAATATTAAAAAAACTTCTCCTGCTCCCCCTTACCATGAAAAAGACTGACATATTTAATAGGAACAAACAGTCACATCTTTCCTGCAGTCATCGTTTTGGAATGTAAAATCCAGTGTCACACTAAGAAATATTTGTCTTCATTTCCTAATTAATTTCCTTCATTTCCTCTTTTTCATCCTCATTATTTACTTAAACATGATATTTATTTCTTAAACACAGGAAGACACAAAGCCATCCCTTCACTTGGGAGCCCTACACCAAACTCTATTTTTGGGCAGTTGCTGAAGCCCTGTTGAGGCTGTGCAGCAAAACATTCTCCTAAACACTTTGCAACCGCCCTGCAAAGTAATTTTTCTCTTCACAGGAGCTCTTTTAGGGTGCAGGGGAATTCCTAAAAATATTCTGTTCTCTAAAAGAAGAGAGATCCCAAATATTGGATGCTCCATGAGCTAAAGAAAATGTTTTTTATGAGCTGGTTAAGATGGCAAAGTTAACTACAGCTAAACAAACAGAGGCATGAATGACCATGGTATTTTGGGGATCATAATTCTGAAGAAAATGAGCCCCAAGTTGTCAAAGATTTGGATTTGGACTTCAACCTCTGGCACAGGATTTGGTTTTAGAGGGACTGAGTCTCATGATGATTCTTGTGATAGGTGAAGTCTTAAGTGAAGAGCCATAGGAAAAATCCTGTGAGGAAAATATCCTGGTGCTCCAGAAGTGAGGGATTACATTGAGGTTCTACAGGATGAAGAGAGGCGTCTTTTAACAAATTATTCAAAATGCTTCAAACAACTCTGCTTTGCAGACACTGATTAAATTGCAGTAAGGAAAGAAACCAAATATTTGATTTCTCTTGGTAGTTTCCCTTACTCGAGGGACTTCAGGCACCTCTGGTGTTGCTCTCTGACCCTTTGTACCCAACGGGAAGGACAAAACCGATGTCGTGTTGTCCTCCCGTGGAGCTGCTGGAGTTGAACACACAAACTGGAGACGCCTCATTCCTGCACTGATTTCCCACTAACTGGGATCATTTCCTCAGGTTCAGTGGAGACGCTCCTTATTCATGAACCAGAGACAAAGGAAGGCCCACGGCGTTTGCAATAAACTTTCCTTTTTGCCCGCAGATAAAGCAGCCAGCATTACATCTGCAGCAGGACCAGCCAGGGCCTCTCTCCTATTGATTTTCCATGCTGCTGCAGATGGGGAATATTGTCTGCTCCTGCCCAGCTGGAGGTGTTCGGTGAATTTCCAAGATTTAAATATTTATTGCTCCTTCAGTAATTTCTCAAAGTTTCCCTGAGTTTTTTCAACTTGTCTGATCTCCGCCTATGGGGAGGAAAACTTTTAAAGCTGCAAAAGCCAAAGTATTTTTAGAGAGGGCATCATGTATTGATTATTGCCAAATCTCCGTGGACTAAGACACTGTGTTATTGTCAGCATTTTTATTGCTGCCACTGCTTTTTCTTTCTTTCCCTTTAATGGTTACAAGTGAGTCTAATATATTTTAGGCCAAACTCTTCTACCAGCTGGGAGCCACCGAGAACTTTTCATAAGAACCCTATCCAGCTCCAAGAGGCAGAAAAATGAATATATTTGCTGTGTTTCTGTCTCTATCAGCCATTGCAGTAGAAGAAGAAATGCTATTTCTTTTTGTTTTGACAAGCAAAGAGAATAATCTCGTCCTTCTCTTGGTCTCGCTATCCCTTCACAGATTACAGTTATCTCATATGTAATGTAAAAATCTTATAGACATTGAA
Source organism: Hylia prasina (assembly GCA_013397195.1). Lineage (NCBI taxonomy): Eukaryota > Metazoa > Chordata > Aves > Passeriformes > Sylviidae > Hylia > Hylia prasina. The sequence continues at coordinate 212,252 of VYXD01008882.1, forward strand.
ATGCGTGAAGGGGAGACAGGAACAGATCTCTCAGGGTGCACAGAAACAGGAATTTTTCAGGGGAATTGGGCCCAGAAAACACAGGGATAATTTGTGAAGGACGAAGAATCAGCCGGTCTGGAAAACGCTACAGAGAGTTCAATTTGATGCACATCTGAAAGGCAAAGCCCTCCATGTTCTGCTCCCCTCTCCTGCAGCTTGGCCAGTACTGACCCTCTCAAAACCAACCCTGCACAGAGCACAGGGACAAAAGTGACACCAGGTCCTGGGCTCAGACCATTCATGGTCCCATGGGCAGTGGTTGAGGGAGCTGGGAATGGGCTGGAGCCCCAGGAGGGGCTGAGGGAGCTGGGAAGGGGCTCAGCCTGGAGAAAAGGAGGCTCAGGGGGACCTTGTGGCTCTGCACAACTCCCTGACAGGAGGGGACAGCTTGGGGGGATTTGGGATCCTATCCCAGGGAACAGGGACAGGAGGAGAGGGAACGGCCTCAGCCTGGGCCAGGGCAGGCTCAGGGTGGACACCAGCAGGAATTCCTCCATGGAAAGGTTGGTCAGGCCAGGGAGATTTGGAGTTCCCATCCCTGGAGGTGTCCAAGGAATGCCTGCATGTGTCTCATAGGATGTCCCCTGGGCTGGGGACAAGGTGGGCATCAGGCACAGCTTGGACTCCGTGATCTTGGAGGGCTTTTCCACCCTTAATGATTCTGTTATTCTGTGATCTTTGTGGCTGGCAACATTTTGTTTCTGCATTTATCTTCATGAAACAGCTTTTTATCTCTCCTGCTTTCGTTTATTCAAAAAAAGGAAATTCATATCAGAAATGTTCTCTTTTTTTTTTTTCATGCCATAATTTGGCATAGACCCTGACATTAAACAGATCTCATTTTTTTTTTTAGATCCTGATAGCACATTTCTGTTCCCAAACAGACCCAGATAACCAAGGCCACTGCTGATGAGAGGCTTATCTGTGGTGTTTCTGTCAGAGAAAGTGCAGTGCAACACAGGTCAAGCAAGCCAGGGTTTGTGTGAGAGAAAGGGAGAATTAATTGCAAAGCCCAGCTTACAACATCTCCAATAATGAACTCGTTCAGCTCACTGTTCTCTCTGATGCTGAAATGCAGGAGGCTGGGGCTGAGCCTGCTGTGCTCCAGCTGTGTGCACAGCATTCCTCCCCGCAGGAATTGATGGGATTTTTATTCCTTCCGCCCCTCCCTCTGGGCCAGAGCAGGGGGGTGTCACTGGGGGTGGTGTGACAGATCAAACAGGAGCCTCAGCAAGCCCAGAGTTCCTGCTGCACTTTGGACGTGCCATTCCTGAGTCTCAATGTCCCCCATGGGACACCCTGGGACAGAGGGAGGGCGCTGAGGGAGTCCCTGGGAGAGGAGCAGGAATGCTGCAGCTGCTTCCCAGGGGCACATGGAGGGAGCAGGAACCACTCCAAAAATGAGGTGTGAGGAGAAACCAGCTCCACATGAAAGGACTTTGAGAAAACTCACGACTGCTCGAGTTACTGGATCGGTGGTGAGGAGAGGAGAGCAGCTCCCCTGCTCCATGCCAAGGCAAATCCTTGGAAAACAGGGTGGGAATTACCCAGGTACACACATTAGCGGCACTGGAAAATATTTCTTCTCCTCTTCTCTGGTGTTTCCTACTGCTTAAGTAAGGGGAAGCATGGAGTGAGAGCTGGAGCTGTACAAACTCCAAGGACTTTAAAGTTCCCAAACCTGACACTGTCATCGTGCTCATCCCTGAAAATAACATTTTCACCATCTTCTGGGCAAAATCTAAACCCTTCCATAAATTTTGCACACCCAGAGAGCAGTTACAGAGCCAATGGATCACATTGTGGTTGTCCTCACTAAACTCTGCCTAAAGCACAGCACAGACCAGCAGGACAATTCTGAATTTACTCAGAGTTCTCCTTCCTGCATTTGTTACACACAAACTTTGTACAAATAACATTATTTTCGTGCTTGTTTTGGGTGTTTTTTTGCCTTTGCTCGTTATTCCCAGCAGCTTTTAGTGCTATTTTGCCATTTCTCACAAGTTTCTCTGTGCTGTAATTATGCCAGTCTGCTTTCCAAATATACTCTCTTTTTTTTGGTACTGAAATAGAAAGGTTGGGACTGCATGAAGAAGGGGGGAATAATTTTCACAGAATTATTTCGGCGACTTCAGGGACTGCACGCAATGTTTTTACAGCTTTCCATAGATTTTCCTTCTCCCTCCACTTGCACACGTTTGGAAATCACTCAGGCAACATGACATCCTGAATATCCCAGCCCAGGAAAAGCAACCGCTGTGCCTACAGGAGTGGATATTTTACATGAGACAAGTGGTTTTTGTCAACAAGACTGGGAATAACTTGCCTGAACATTTCCAAGCTGGCTCCAGCTCTGTATATGCAGCATGAGCAGTGATGGAGTAGTTACAATATTTCTCCAGCAGCACAGCTCCCTGCAGACATCAGCAGGTTTTATCAGGCTCACAGGGAATGATCCCACTGTTTATTGCACTGGGGAAGTTCTGCCTCCAACAGCTCAGGCCAGATTGGGCTTTTCAAAAGCCCTGATTCTTGAATTTTATATTGTAAAGCTTTTTGACTGGTGGGTGTGAAGGGGGTTTTTTTGGCAGATTTTTATCAGAAGCAAACAAAGAGGCAAAATATTTCCCAGAGTCTCCTGGAACATCCATAATTTTGTATCATTTTGGGGCTGAAATGTGCAAACAACGTGGTCAGGCAACATAAAAAATAAGATAAAACCCTTAAGAACTAAGTTCCTAATATTCTGAGTAGACTTTGGGGCTGGTGATATTTAAAGCTGTGAACTCCAGCTCTCTCAAGACAACCAAGAGAAATCCACTGCAGCTGTCTGCACCAAGGTGGAGATTCAGGGATATCTCCTCAAAAATCTCCGTTCATCAGTATGGGAGGCCAGCTCTCCTGCCTCAGCTCGGAACTCTCCCTCCAGCAAGGTTAGAGTGTGGCATTATAATTTCATTACAAGGCATGGGATGAGCCCAGCATTCCTGATGTGTGCAGGACTGCTTGGAACTGAAGGCACGAGGAGGTGCCTCCAATTAAACGACGGAAAATTGCACAGCCCAGTTAAAATAGTGACTCAGAACTTTGTGCAGCTCAAGCCCAGCCTTTCCCAGCAAAGCACTTATTTCTGTGGGGTAGCTCTCAGTTGATTTTAAGAGGGCTTTGCTGCTTAGATGTTTGTTGAAACTAAAACCAGGAGAAGAGTTTAGCAAAGGCCACCCAGTTCTCCTGGCAGAGGCGTCAGCTCTCACATTCTCTGCTGTCTCTCCATGCCCTGGGGCAGAGATGAGACTCTGCTCCCTGCCAGCACAGCACCTCTGCCTCTCTCCGGGCCCTCAGCTCCTTTGCTGGCCAGGGGACGGGTCTGTCACTGTGCCAGCCTGGGGAGGAGATGCTTCTGCCAGAGAAATTCTGTGGTACGTGACCCGGGCGTGGCATTTCTGCCATTCCCTTCCATTTCCCGCTCACCCCGTCCCAGGATAACTCTGTCATCACTCCTCGGAGCACAGTGGGGACAGGAATCAGATCTCCGACTCCTTTTCCTTCCAGGCACCTGCTGGAAGCAGGATTAGCAGGATAACAAGCTAAGCCTTCCCCTGCCAGGTCTGCAAGAGGAACTTGCAGGACAAATATCCTGTTCCACACACGATCCAGGATTGCAGCGATCCTGCTGATGGCAATTTATTCACACGCATGAGATAAAAAAATGAATAAACAAATAAATGGTTAAACAAACCCCCCATATTTTGAAGTCACAGGTGATCTCCACAGGCTCCCCAGCTGGCACACTGGGCTCAGCAGCGTCACACGTCCCTGTTTGTGAGATGGGGAGAAGTTTGGGTCATCCCACCATGGGGTTTGTTGCCATCCACCACTCCTGAGACGAATCCTCAGGAGAAGGATGGAACTGCTGAGGCCTCTCTGGTTTGTGAGACCCTTCTGCAGCATCTTAAAACATATTATTGATATCACAGAGTGATCTGGGTTGGAAGGGGCTTTAAAGTTCATCTCATTCCACCCCTGCCATGGGCACCTTCCACTAGACCAGGTTGCTCCAAGCCCCTTCCAGCTTGGCCTTGGACACTTCCAGGGATAGGGCATGAAGAATTTGGGGTGTCCCTAAAAGCAGAGGACTCGCCCTTTCTAATAAGAAACTGCTCCAAAATAAATGAAACCAATCAGTAATAAAAGGCAGATCTCAAAAGTGTTAAATCCAGATTACCCACCCCAGATGAGGACTGGAGGCAGCTGATGGCAGAAGATTTTGGTCTCGAAGTTCTCAGCTGGAATACCCTGGCTGGGCTGTGTTATAACACCATTTGCAGACACTGTGTGGAATCACAGGCATAATAAATCCAGGGAAAGAGCTCCCGAAATCGAGAGGGAAATTTGCACTTCATTGAATTCAGTGTCAGCTTCCATTAAATTCAAAGGGACAGGAGAGTCTTCACGGGGTTACTGAGCATCTGTAAACACTTCCAAGCATGCCCCAAGTTACAGGTTTATTTTTCAGTTCAAAAAAATTGGCCAGGCGAAGAAACATTTATTTCTTATTACAGAAATAGGAGAGCAAAGAAGAACGTGCGAAGAGGCTTCATAAGTGAGCAAAGACATCCAAAAAGCTGATCTAAATATTATGATATTTGGGGTATATGCAGTCATTGGATGTGGGGAACCTAATCTGACTTATTTTATTTTTTTTTACTGCTCTTGGCAGCACATTTTCATTCCAGAGAGGCCTCAGAGGCACTTGACACCCTCACCTTTCATGTCTGATGTGCTTCACATTGAGCCTCTGGATTAATGGGAACATTCACAGAAGTTCAGGATGGTTCAGGTTGGAAGGAATCACTTGGTCCAACCCTTCTGCCACAGCAGGACCACCCCAAAGCCAGCTTGGATGGGACTTTAGGAAACTGGGTCTAGTGAGTGACACCCCAGCCCAGGGCAGCGAGGCTGGAATGAGATCCTCTTTAAGGTGATCCAACCAAAACATTCCATAATTCTATGACTGTGTCCGGACACCATTTGAATAATTTCAAGAATGGAGACTCCAGAACCTCCCTGGTTTGGCCAGCCTCACAATGAGTGTGTGTTTTGTCACCCTCACAGTGAATTTGAGTTCCCTGATGTTCCTGGGTTTCAGGTTTTGCCCACTGACTCCCATCCTGGAGCACCACTGGAACGAGCTTGGCTCTGTCACCTTTGCACTCTCCTTCAGTGATTTACAAACTGGTCACACCTCAGCCTTCCCTCCTCCAGGCTGATCAGCCCCAGCTTGTTTGGAGACTGCTTCCTCCTCATCCAAAGGCAAACTGTCAGCTCCTCTGCAGGCAGGGCCAGCAGGATCGCTGAGGTTTGTATTAATTAATCACAACTTTGAAATGAGGGGGAAAAAAAAACCCAACCCTCCCAGTGATGAGGTTAAAGAGCTCTTGTTCAAATAAAGCCTCTTGCTTAAATATCACAGGGAGAAAAGAGGAGAGGAAAGGTAGGTAAATATTTCAGTGGTAAAGCAGGTGTAAAGGCTGTGCCTCTCCCAGCAGAAATAGGAGAGGCAACTGCTGCAGAAGTGAACTTGGCACCTCACCCCTTTCTAAATCTTCCTGGGCAATGTTATGGTCAACAAAGCACTGCAATTCCTGAGCATGTGTGACTTACTCATACGTTCAGCTTCAGCTATAAATAAATGTTTAATTGTTCTGGAGTTTGTGTGTGTGCTCGAGTCCAGGCACAACCCACGGATCCACGGCTGAAAGGGCCGGGGCTGGCTCAGCTGGTAAATTAGGGTTCCCTTTAAAGCCCACAGACCCCAACTGCAAGGCCTGCAGGCTTCAGTCACCTTTAGATGAGGATTTTAGTGCAAAATATTGAAGAAGCTGGCAGCAAAAATTCTTAGGGAATGAAATCAGAAGATGACTGAAAATAAACTCATAAAGTTTTCTTTAATCTTGGGGTTTCATTGCTATTGAGAGCTCAAAGGACAAACACAAGAGCTGGGGAAAGGAAAAGCTTTCCTAGGCTGAAGCTTTAAGAGTTATAAACTACTTGGAGTGCTGGGAAAGGCAGAATGAAGAAAGAATGAAGAAATTATTGCAGCTGAATTCTGTGTATGGGAACACCCTCCTTGGCAACCTCTCATGGAAAATCACCTTGTCTTTTTTTTTCATCATAAAGCAAAAGGACAGAGAAAAATTGATTTTTCAAAATTCCATAACACTGAATAACAGTCCAGGCAACACAGAGAGGAAAAGCAAGAAGCAGAAAGGAAAGGGTAAAAAATACATGAGTAACTGAAGCCTACCTGGTGCAACTTGCTAAAGGGATTCAAAAGAAAAACAGAGAGAAAAATACTTAGTGGTTAGTGAGAGATATTAATGAATGGCAAAAGAAAATTACCTAAGCGTTTTTCTTATGTGAATTTGGATTGAAACCGGAGATTAAAAAGTGCCACAATCAGCTGAACTCTGGATTCCAATGTAGAAAAAAAATTGTAGGTGTTTATTTTGTGTAGCTTGCTGGGTTTTAATAATCTAAATATTGACCAGGATAACTGTTATATACACACACACCCACAAAGAAAGGCTGGTCCAAGGGAATGGTTCTTTGCCACAACAGGACACGAAAGAACTTCGCGAGGGCACGGTGATGAGCAAAGCAGGAAAAGCCCCGAGTTCTTTTACAAAACTCAATTTTATCCATTTCCAAAGGGGCCTGTGGGTTGGAGGATGAAATCCCACCTCCCAAACCACACTGGTCAAGACAACTGTCAATCAACTTTCTCCTCCTACCTAAAATATGTAAACAAGGAAGGACAGTCAGGAAAACAAAGCTGTTGTTTATAGTAGAAGTGTGGGAAAGTAAAAATTCTGACTCCAATATGAAAGACAAATCAGAAGGCCTGGAAAAATCCTCAAACCAGGGTGACAGTTCTTCTCTCTGAAGATTTTCTTGATAAACACGTTTTTATTTTTCCTGTAACATTTCAGGTCAGTGACAAATGCAGGTCTGGAGTTCAGAAGGTCTTTGGTGTGGGTGTTGGTGCATCCCAGGCTGGAATATTTGACGGGACCAGCAGAAAGAAGGAAGCAGCAGAAAGTTTTCCTGCAGCAAGGAGGTGGAAGAGAAGGAAAACAGCAGCATCAGCAGCTCTGCACCTCTGTGGTGTCTGCGAGGTGCCATCAATCAGCACTGAGCTCCTCCTGTGGCTCTCCATCACTCCAGGTCTCAGGAGCAGCCCAGACACCTGGCTGGGGGACCACAAAGTGAGCCCTGATCCCCAAACAGCGCCGGAGAAGTTCCATAACTCAGACAGAAACACCCTTGGAGCACCACACGTATTTATTGCCAACCACAGCTCATCCCTTTGTGTTTTATTTCACAAATTCTCCGTTACTTGCTCCGCTGGAATGGCCTCCTGTATTTCAGAGCGTTCCAGGCTGATCCCGGACTTGGCTTTTCTGTGTCAGACAATTGAACAATCAGATTACTGAGGAGCTGTTAAGTGGCCTCGTGATGCAGGGAAGTGTGAGCTATTTAAAGACTAATGTGAAAAATGGCAAATTATATGCTACCAGCTAGGTCTGAAAGGGAAAAAAGGAGGAATAAGTCAATACGATTAGACAGGGCTATATTCAATAAGCACAGTTTTGGTTTGAAATTGTGCAAGAAGAATTTTATTCCTTTGCAGATTTTCCTTTGCATTATAGAAGATGGCTCTGCTCTGCAAGACACATTTTGCTTTTCCAGTCCTCATATTTATATGAATAATCTGATTGAAAAGAACTGGATGCGCAGAAATGAGGATTTCTTGTTTTTCACAACCTGGATATTAAAATGGATTCTCTATATTAAAAACTGCAGAGATTATTTATACAAGAAGTGCCCAATCAATCATTTTCCAAGCAGAAAAGCTGTCAAAAGGAAAAATCTTGCATTAGTGATCGTTCTTTGGCAGCTCTGCACAGGTTTCTCTGGAATGAGGAGTTGTTGAGTTCATTTGAGTGGACACAGCACAAAGCCATTACTTTAGGCAGCTGGTAACTTTGGCCAAAGGACTAAGTGAGCATTTGCACAGGAAAAAAACTGAATAAAATTAACTGCAATGCCTCTGTTTGGCTGCATTTTATTGATGGGGATTTACCAAGTCCTCAGTTCTGAACTAAATCTGTGGTTAAAAATGTAAATATTAAAAGAAGAAAAGAAGAATTCCCACATCACCAACTGAGGGGTACCAAGTTTAAATGAGAGTGTCCTTTTGCACAAACTCTGGAGAAACCCAACAGTGTCAGAGAGTTCCTGGTAGAATAAGAGACTGTTTGGAATTCTTATGGGATATCCTGGTCACAATAAAGTCATTAAATCCAGCTTTTAAACACCAAGGTCCTGTTCCAGCTGCCAAACTTTGGCTCCCCAGTCCCAAAAATGCCCCCCTTCCATAGCACCAACATTTCTGCTTTGTACAAGTACAAACCTTGAGTTTATGTCCCTTAAATTCTTCCACTCTGGAACTTATTTAGGTTGCACTGAAATTCTGAATCTGGCTTAGAAGGGAGCGGGAAATTGGCCATGCAGAATATTCAGTAACTTGTGGGTCATGAAGCGAGAAAACCTTTAAATCAGAAAATGCTTTTTATCATATTTACACAAAATACAGCAGAAACTGTGTTTTTAATAGAACCTCCAGCATGGAAACACAATCAGTGTTTAATATTGGGAAAAAAAATCCAAGTGTTTATGGTATTAAAGATGGAGTCAAAAGAATTTACCAGACTTCCCATTTCCTTTGAAATTTAACTCAATGACAAGTTATTAAGATGTTCTCATGAAGCTCAAAGGATTACAAGGAAAATGTAAAAATACTTCTAATTACAGCATTTTGTACCATTATCTATATATTTACAGAAGTAACTGTACCCTAGAGAAAGATGGCAAGTGTTTGTATGAAGGAAGGTGAAGAAGGTCACAAAAATTGCACATTCTGTGGGAAATGGGGAATGTGGGCACTGTAATTAATGGATCAAATTGCCAGGGAATTGTAGAGAGGATCAGAGGGTAAAAAGATAATTAGCAGATCAAAGGGTAAGAAGGCAAGTGCTGAAATAGAGTGGTGGTAATAGAAACAGCTAAAGAGGAATTATTGACCAATAATTGTATTGCTTTGGGCAATGTCCGCTTTGATAGAGCTGTTATTAAGGAGGTTTTTAATGCACTAATCTGTTTTTGTAAAAGTGGAGTTATGAGTGTCAAATGCCATGAATTCACTGCAGAGCTCTGACTGGAACCTGGTTTTTAGGAGTTTGGAACCAACACCAGCGGGGAAGAAAAGGGATTCAGGCTGCAGGGGTTGGACGTGTGGCCAAGGAATCTTCCTGTAAATGGAGAAATAACACAGATTGGGATTTTCAGGGACTTTGGGCGTTTTTTCATGAATCAAAAGCAACTTCAGAGTTTATTCTGCAGCGGGGGAATTGTTGGGTTACAGCCTCCACTGCCCTGAGTTTTATTCCTCTCCCTGCAGCCTGAGTTTTGTCTGAGATCCCTCTCTGGACTAACAACTCCCAGGCTTGGGAGCCCCTGGAGAGCTTTGTTGTCAAGACCCCTCTCTAGAAAGGAATTTTTGGATGTGTTGGCCTTAATATTTGAAATAATACCTACTCTGAGTGTGGATAAGGATGGGAACTGCCACAGTGGGTCAGATTTATGGGACAATGACAAAAACCTCTCGAGAGCCTTGGTGAGCAGAGGATCCTCAGGTGGGCTGCAGACACTGCCAGTTTTTCCAAGGATTGGCAGAGGATAATTTTGGTTTCTGCTTCCATTTTTCAGAGTCCATTTACTCACAAATAGCAGCAGCATGGAATATGCAAAGGAAATGGAGTTTGTAGTTAGCACCTGACAGATTTTCCTCTGCAAAGAGGAGCAGATAAACACAATTTTGTTCACATCTTTACTCTCCCATTTAGCTCATCATTAAGAGAAATCTGTGGAAAAAATGCACGTTCCGAGGGGTGGAATTTTCTTTGTTAAATAGTAAATACCTCCCAGATCATGAAGTGATAGGGAAGATTGAAAATGTCACTCAAAGGAGCTTCTGCTGAAGGCAATGACAAAATTCTAATTAAAGTCACCCAATGATCAGGAAGTGGGAGTCCTGTATCATTCCCAGAGATAGATGGATACAGAAGTTTTATGGAATGGAGGCAGCAGTGAGTGTTTGTGGGTAAAATTGTGTTTTTGGTTTGTGATAATCGTTTTTGCAACCCAGAATTCTACCTGCAGTGAGAGCTCTAGAGTCGAGATCTTTTTAAGGGCAGAGATGGGGAAGATTCTAATTGTGCTCATCACTGTAGCACTGAAAATGAGACATGAAATGGGATGAAGGTCTAGATAAAAATATGCTGAAAAAATAAAATTGGAGCTATTTCTTTTTTCTGCAGTCATAATGCTTAATTAAAAATAAAATATTTTAAAACTATTTCCTTCAGGTCATGAAAAATGAGGCATGGTTAGGGTTATTTAATGACTGATGTAACTTCTGCTAACAGTACCTATAAAATTCATATCTCTGTAGTGAGTGAGAAAAATTTAATATTTCGGAAGTGTCCCTTTGGATGTGTAATTTCAGCTGGTTCTCACAGTCCTGAATCAGGTCCTTTGAATTACTTTCTAAATAATCCTGGATAAACGATCAGTCACACCTTTTGTTGCTTTTTCTGGCTTAAAATCCCCCTTAATTCTCTCACATGTGAGATGATAAAACCAGATCAGTATTAAAATGCAGTTGAAATGTAACTATTTTGTAAGAAAAGGTGCTGCACAAGCTGTGCTGGAGAGAGGCTGATGAGGTGATTAAGCATCCTGCAAGCAGGAATTTCATTTGGAAGATTGAGAGCTGTGATGAGAACTCCTCTCTGCCTACACACTTTTACCACTTCTCACTCTAACTGAGGACTTATAAAGAGTTTATAAATTAAAAATAATAATAATAATTAACCCCAACTCTCCCAGACTTACACCTTTCACACATGGTTCTACTAAGAGTGGATAAAACATCAACTCCTGCAACCAGGGCATATATTAAAGTGGAACAGAGTTGGAAAGATCAGGAGCTGGTGTTCTTTTCCAGGCAAATATATGGATTTGGAAGGAATAGGCAGATAATTTGCAATACAACGATGATTTAGTACAATAATAATTTCCTGGCTAGCTCCAGATCCCTGAAAAGAATGCCAGGGTTTTTAGAAGTGATACATGTGGTACCAAACTCAATAAATCCCAAAAACCAGCGCCCACAGCCTCTGGAAGTGTCCTCAAGCTCTCAGGGAGGGAACTCTTATCATTGTTCACTTTGTGTAGAAGACCCTGTGCAGGAATTAAACTTCATTTTTTCTCCTGTTTCTCCCCAAACCATCACGTGGCTGAAGCCTCCCCAGCCCTGCACTCCTTACAGAATGCCTGGAAGCCTTAGTTAACCTCACCTGCAATCCAATTAAAAACCTCTTAAAACTTTGCACCTGCACTAATTGCAGATTCACATCACTGCTTTGCAGTCATTAAGTCCACGAGTTAAAGTTTTGATGAGTGCAGCTAATCTGGTTTATCAACAAAGTGCTGCAAGGTTCCCGTGCTAAACCAGGATAATCAGCGGGGGTCAGGCAGGAATTATCTTGTCTCGCCAAGCATTTCAAAAGGGCTAATTATGTTTGTCCATAAAAGTTGGACCTGAAACAACCAAAATCTGAGGGAAAAGCTTTGGAACTTTTCAATGAGAATAACTCATTTGGCTGAGGCGCTGATTTGTATCAGGAGGTTCTGTGAGGGTTTTATTCTTCAGCAAAAACCCAAGATGCTGGGGCTGTGTTTTCAAAGTGCAGCAGATGAAACTCCATCTCCCTGCTGCTGACAAAGGCTGGAGGCAGCTGCTGCTGGGCCTGTGTTTCTCTGGATATCTGTGTGCATGGATGCATATTCCCTAAGAAACACACAGCGTGGTCCTCCCACCTCACAGAGCCAAGGTTGTTAAAGATTAGCCCTGTTGCCAAATTCCTGCTCTAGATCCCAAAGCTGCAGTATCCAAAAGCCTAAAATTCTATATTTGACCAGAGATTTTTTTCTTTTTAAGAAGTTTCTTTATGCTCACCCACCTAGAGCTGTAGATGAGGATAAATAAAAGCAGACCATGGAGAAAGAGAGAAAATCCTTGCAATTCAGCCAGGAACTTTCTTTTAATTTTTTTCCTAAAGGATTCTTGATCCCAATTCACCCGGAGTAAATGAGCACACCTGTGGCATGTGGAACAGATGGAGCAGGCATGGCAAACACCTCCAGCTGCACAGATCTGTTTCACAGGTGCTGGGTTCGGGCTCTGCCTGGCCAAGGGCACTGGGGCTTTGGCAAATGCCCAGAATTCCAGGGGCTGGAGGAGAAAGACGGGGAGAGGAAGGAGTCAGCTGGCAGCAGCATCTTCCAGAGCAGCCCCCAAGCCTGAGCCAAACCTGCCCGGCTCATTCCTCACCCCGAGCTCTGAATCACTGTCAAATTCCTAAACTTATTTGGCAGTGCAGGGGGAGGAATTTTTTGGCTGGAGGTATTGGAGAGACATTGGGATACCTAGTGCCTCAGTGGATGGTGTTAAACCCTTCCATGGCTGATCATTCTGGGGCAGATGCTCTTGTGTGAGGTCTTTTTTTAATTCCTCCCCCCTTATTCACTTATGTTCTATTCACACCTTATTTTTTATCACTCCCATGTTCTGCCACACTTGCTCCTCACCTTGGTTGTGGGTTTTTCTTCCATTTCTTCTCTTTAATTTCCTTCCCTCCTTCCTTCCTTCCCTTTTTTTGGTGCATGTATTTTTTTTCTTTCCTCCTTGTTAGTTTCTAACTTTTTGCTTGTTTTCCTTTGTTTAATTCCCCTCCTTGGTGTCTTTTTGGGGGGAGGGTGGAGGTTTCTGTTCATTTTGCTGGGTTTTTTTGGGGCGAAGATTTTTATTTGGTTGGTTTGGTGCGCATCTTGCTCTGTTTTCTAATTTTTATTTTTCCTTTCTTTTTTCTTTTTCTCTCCTTATTTATTTTACTCTTCTTGGGGTTTTTTTGGGTTTTTTTTTTGTTTTTGTTTCTTTTTGGGGTATTTATTTTTTCCCTTGTGCAATTTCCCCCCTCCAGTTGAGGAGCACGGTGTCAGGGGGCAGTGGCTTCTCTCCCTGGACATGCTGCAGGTGTAACTCAAGCAGGGTGACGTTTGTTACTTCCCTCTAAATAGCTCTGCTGATGGTGCAGAACTGGTGCTGAGCCAGGGGAATGATAAAACACAATCAAGCCCCAGAAGATGACGTTGTGATGTTGATAGAGACAAATTTATATCCCTCCTCTGTCCATGTTATGTTTGGATTAATCCGTTTGGTATCTGAGTGTTATGGAAACCAAACCACTTGGAAATGATCTGCTGGGACAGGAACATTACAAAGGCCTGTTCTTTTATAAACTAATTTTCTCTCCAAAACTCTAATTCAAATAATAATTTTTTTTTTTTAAATACTTTAATTCCTTCTGTTGAAAAGACTCCTTTCCACCTCTGAGCTGGTGGGGTTGAGCTGTCTCTTCATGAAGATTTTACTGGGTACATAAATCCATGTGTTTATAGAGCAGAAATCTCTGCTGTATAAACAGACTGAGCCTCTACTGACCAAAGAAGGCCAAAGCCCAGCCTGCCACTTCAACAGAAATTTGCCTTTTTTTGGTCCGAGAACATTGGAGTGATGGCCAAGGTTGGGGATGGCAAGGCCTGAACTTCCGCTCCAAAACTCCAACCTATGAGGGGCAAAAACCTCTGAGGGGCTACCAGTTATGAGGGTGACATCTGCAGCTGGGAGGAAGCCCGGAAAATTTGGGAGGGTCTAAGTTGTGTTAGAGACAATTTTGGACTTGAAAGCCACAAATCTTCAGCATTGGTTGGTCCAGCTTTGCAGGCCAGGCCTGGATCAGGCACCATGAACATCTCAGCTCCTTCTGAGTTTGATACTCCAGCAGGAGAACAGATTGGATTTCACACAAATGATGCTGAACTTTACTGAAGGCTCATCTAACAAGAATTTCGTCAGATAAAACATTTAAAATGTGAAAAAAAAAAAAAAAAGGTTGGTTTAATTGGGAAATGTCTGACTTCAGTCCTTCAATGCCAACATCTAAAATAAGTGTGAAATATCTGTCATTAAACCTGAGAGATATAAGCCCAGTGACAACTGGTTTGATGCCAACGTTTTTGTTGGCACTGCAGTTGATTTTGTTCTGATCTTTCATCAACCCTGTGACTAAATTCAGAATTCTTGCTTTGGGTATCAAGGATGGTAAGAAAGAATGAACACATTTTCTCAGGTTTCACAGAGAACCCTGTGTTTCTTGGCTCTCAGGAGCGGAAATAAAACGTCAATTAACAACATTCCACCTTCAGGAAGGTCTGGGTGAGATATCCCTCTAATATATAATCATCATTTTCAGCAATCACAGCCCTTTTTCCCACTCTTCATTACCTTAACCATTTACATCCGAGTTCTTCAGGCTTCCCTTGGTTTTTTTATTGCAGATATGAGCAGTGAATGATTACGTGATGCATTGATTTCATTTGAATGATAAATGGAGATATTGTTTCCCAGAAGGTGAATAAATACAAAGCTAGCATGTCACACCAAGAAAATCAGTAAAACCTTCAAAAAGTGGTTTAACCTTTGTTTTACTCAAACAAAATCCACATTTGCAGCCAAATATTTTATAAACTCCTTCACCACCTTTCCAAAGATTTTTTTTTTTAACATTTTAATTGGCTCAGATATTTTTTCCCCATTGATTAGGCCGATCAGACAGATGGATGAGGAAATATTGCTGTGAAGAGGATGGCTAAAGAAATAAAAGCTGCTTTGATGGTGCTGTCAAGGCTCACTGTGGCAGAGCAGCACCCAACATACCCGTGAAGAACAGCACAAAAATAAAATGGGAACTGCCAGAACTGCTCAGGGATGGACAAAAAGTTCTGTGTTTATTTTCAGCAGCCCATCGTTAGCCTGAAGAATATTTGATAAATACTGTGCTAATCTATGTGATGGGATAATTGCCTGTAATATAAACAAAAAGAGGGCTACATAAAGAGGGCTTTTGGATCCCAGATAATTTCAAGTTTTGATCAAAACTGATCAGATTTTTTTTTCTCTGTGCGGGTTTGACCGCAGCCTCTGCAAATCCTGTGCTAAAATGTGGTTTTTCAAAATGTAGTCAGGAAAATAATTGTGTTCTCTCAGAAATAACTGGAAAGATGATGAGCCATCCTCTCTTGCAGAATTTGGCCTTCCTGTATAAATAAATCCTTTCAGTGCAGGGATCCTGTGTGGTCAAGCTGATTGCCAGGAAGAGAACACTCTCAGTTCATTATCTGGAGTTCTTCAGCTCAATCCAAGGAGGCATTTTGCAATCACTAGCACAGCAAAGAGATGCACTGGGATGCGTTTACAGAAAGCTTCAGGATAATTCATTTACGAGATGCCTTGTTGCTCTTACATACTACTTACATTCATCAAATTCTTGGCGTTTATTCTTCCCAGTTGGGCCAGTGAAAAGCAACCAATTAAGGTGGTGCTCAGGCAGAAAAAGTCCAGCCCCGTCCAGAAGCAGGGAAGTAGGAAGAATTATCCATGGGTTTCTTTAGAAGCTTTTTAATAGGTTCAGCTGGAGCAGGTGGAAAGGAGTGTGGGAGATGCCAGCTCACAGGGCAGGGAGCTCCCCTGGCCATGGCAGATCCCTTTGGGTCCTTCCCACCAAGGTCACGATGTCCCTCTGCATGGATCCCCTTCCCAGCCTTCCATCCTGGAGATTCCTGGCCAGGCCCCACTCTCCTGGCAGGTTTTGGGGCTGGGGATCTGCTGACACAGAGACTGAGGCTCTTCTGCAGATGTAAAAACCTGCCCCTCGTGTTCCAGTAAATGTGGGCTGTCCCTCAACCAGGAGGCAACTGAGTGGACAAAAAAAAAATCATAATTGCGGCTTGACTCCATAGGAGGGACTTTTCCTGGGGTGCCTGAGCTGGAAGGGTGTGAATTCATTATTTGATAGTTCTTTACTCCTTGAAAAATGAGGATTGTGGGAAGGGCATCAGGTTTTCCAGTTTATTTCACTGTAGCTCTTGATTTAGGTTTTCAAATCCTCTCCTACCATGGCTTTGTCCTACAGATTTGGCCAGAGAGAAACACTGATTCACACTTTTATGGCAGTCTTAAAACTTTTTGGTCTAACAAGACAATATTGCCTGGTGTGTGCAGCAAAGTTATTGTATCTTTATGTTTATGTCAATGAAATTATGTGTGAAACAAGGCTTGAGTTGGGGTGGCATTGCAGTTAAAGATTAAATCTGATTGTGTTCTGCATGGCAATGCCGTTAAACTGCTATTTCTGTTTAAAAAAATTTTCCATTTCCCTCTAACAGATTACATTGTGTCTTTGAAGGGTGAATTTAAGCAGCCAGTATTTATAATAATATGTACATCATTAATCTCCAGCCTTTAATCTCTACAGTCCTACTTAACCCAGGGAAGCTTCAAAGGGTGTGGGTGCCTTATATTTTTTTATTGAGAGGGGAGGTAACATATAAATGAAAGATCTGAAATCAAAACTGTATCTGTAACGTCTTCATTTTAATCTGCATAATATATTTAATGCTCAACATGTTGGGAAGCTACCTGGACATTTGCCTGATGAACAGTTCTAGGGACAAACTGGAAAGAGTAAACATATTAATTAGAGACTGCACAGCTCCTTCTTGCTGGTGTAATCATTAAATTGATTTTTCCAGTCTGACATGTAATTGTTCCAGCGATGGAATCCTGCTTTCCACTCTCGTTCTGCTTCATCAATATTTCCTGTAAAACATGAAATGGGTTACATTAATCTAAATTTGAATCTCTTTGTATGCTAATTGAAAAATAATTTTGATTATCAATGTCATCTGCTCCAAATACGTTATGGGATGGTCTTTTGCTTCTTTTCTTAAACCTGGAATGACTGAAAATTCAGTGATTAGCATTTTGTCTTTACATCAGAAAGGAAGGAGTGCCAAGATATCATTCTGGCAGGGTAATAAATATACTTTGGAATTTTTTTTAATATATATATATTTAATATACATTTTGGATAATTCTTCCATCCATCAAAATCATCATTTTAAAGCCACTTTTTTTTTTTCTTTTTTTTATCCTCAAAATATTCCTTTGGCTCAATGCAGGGTACTGCATTGAAACCCACACACCCTGAAGACTAAATGATGCAAAATGAGAGAGATGCTTGGAAAGATAAGGCAAAATCACTGCTTTGTTTAAGGCAACAACAGCATTTCCATTGTTTTAATGGATTTCAATGGCTGTCCAGGATCACCCATGGAATAAATGCCCGAGTTTAAAGCATAAAGGGCACAGATTTGGAGTAGGATACTGTCACAAGTGCATTCTGTCAGCATGAAACCATCTCTTTTCTGTGTTAAAGCATTTTCCAAGTAATCCTGAGTCCCAAGGAAATATTTATTGCCCAGTTTGTTAGAAGCACGGGAGCAGAGGGTGAGGATGAGAAGAGTCATAGAAACACAGGGTGTCACAGGGTTCCCAGGGTGTTTCATGGACAGGGATCCCTTCCTGCAGCCCCAAAAGGTGATTAACACCGTGGAGAAAGGCAGTGGCCTGTGGGCCTGATACTTCTGGGTCTGAGAGATTTTAGCCTGCTGGCAGCTGCTAACTTTTTCCCAAGGGAAAACTTCTCAAGAAAACTTCTTCTCAAAACCATCTTGGGAAACAACTGTCCTTTCTCAAAACAGTCTTTCTCCAGGTGGTGTTTTGCTGTTTCTCTAGTTTAAGCAGTGTGATTAGAGAGGTGTTGTTCCTCAGTCATGTTAAGTCTGTATCAGAACACCTTACAAAAGTCAGAATTAGGCAATAAGGCTTTTTCTGTGCTCTTTGCCTTCTGAAATATTTGGAGTCTCTCATCGTTCTTTCGTGTCCTACGACGACATCGGCGTTGCAGAACAAAAAGGTGAATAAAACCTGCAGGCTGTATCAGTCACTGATGCTCAGCATTTTGTATCAGCTGCAGACTCGAGGATAAAGTTCAGGAAGCGCTGATGATCTGTGAATGTTTTATTCATTCTGGATCCAGCTCTGGTGGTGTCCAGCTCCCTTCCAGAAAAACTTGGTAAATGTGTTCCTGAGGTAACAGCTCCGTGGTTTCTTTATGCTCCTTTGGCTTTTATGTTCTCCTGCTGCAGCAGAGCCCCAGCCCTCTCCCTCCATAAATACACCCCTTCCCCCTTTTTTATGACCTGCCAGCACTGCAAGTGTAACTGGTGATGTGAAAATGAAATACTTCTGTGTTTTACACTTCGCTAGAGAAAATATTCGGGGGAGAGAGTTCACTGATTCCGAGATTTAGCTTGGAGAAGCATCCAGTAATTTGGTCGCTTATCTGCAGTTTAGCTCAACGTTTCCAAACCTTTTTGGTCTGGAAATCCAGATGGCAATTTAATGAGACTTTGAAATGAGATTTACTTCTTGGTTCCAGTGAGACCAGAAATAAAACCAAGATACTTTTTCTCCGGGAAGTCCTGTACTTTTACATGCAGTCAAACAGAAAAGTGTGAAGAACAAATATGGGAAAAAATGTCAATAAATTAACCGCATCTTTCTCTCTTGGCTCAAAGCTGTAAATAAGCTTGGTTACAACAGAGACCAAAGGAAAGTTCAGATACTTTTAATTTTTTTTTCTGCAGGCTACAACTGCCATTAACTACAGAGATGATTTGGAAATGTTGTTAACAATAAAATCTCATTTTCATTGCTAAACTATGCAGAGAGAACTCAGGAACATGGGGACAAAACATGCACAACATTCTGCTTTCCTGACTCTAAGAACTCTCCTTTGCACATATTTAATTTAAAGATGTAGTCAGGGTCTCAGGCAAAGCCAAAAGTTTCACATTAAGTCAAATGGATTGGTAATTAGTGTATGAAGCAGTAACAGTATTATTTGGAGAAAACTGCCTGAACTGTGTTTCTCACTTTATTCTTGATTTTGGATGTCCAGTTTTATTTATTCCGGCAAAACCTCCACTTATGAATTAAAAAGGAAACTCAAAAACGTCTCTGCTTTAATTATTCAGGTGTAGAGGTGTTTAAAGTCTGCCCAAAGACACTGGAATATTTCTACCATAGACACATCTTGAATTAAAAGTCACTGTTCTGGAATATAAATTGTGGGGCTTTTCAGTCCTTTTTAAAGATTACGGTGAGCAAGTGAGCCAGCTAGAGAAAGAAGACATCAGAAAATTCAGAGGAGCCACCATTATGAATCTAAAAGACAAAAGGGGGACGGAGAACACCGAAATAAGAACTTGGATTCCCATTTGTTTGCCTTTTTCCCCCCCCAGTGATAAGATCCAAATTGAAGTCACAAGTCAATGCATCCCATTATCACCAACATCATCAATCTCTGCGAGGCAACCACCCATGACTTAGAAGAGCTGACAGCTGGGAGGCAGAAAAGAGAAAGATTAGAGAGTCCAAGCTGACCAATAATTACAGCTCAGAGCACTGGGTGCCTGCAGAGCCACGGAGACAGCTAACACTGAAAACAGGGAATTTTCTATAAGCCACTGGGGCAATCCCAAAGTTTACCTTCATTCCCGTGCAAAGCCCAGCGAGGCTGACAAGGAGGAAAGGGCAGATTCTGTGGGCAATGAGTCAGTGCTCTGAAAGGTTCCAGTTTAGCACATCAAAATTTTTAAAAGGCTTGGTTTTGTTTTTTTGGTTTTTTTTTTTCATTCTTCAGCTGGAATTTCCTCTCATTTCATCTATCCCTTGCTTTAATGGTGTTACAGCAAAGTTAAATTTATCACCATCCCATCCTTTGAACCGCTGGATGTGCCAATAAAGTGCTAATCTTAATGTTAACACACAAAAAACCATTTAGGATTGGGGTAAAGGCCATGTAGCTGTTAATTAATAAGGGATGACAAGTTAGAATTAATTTTTCCATCCTCAACAGCTCATGATTGCAGGTACCTGCAATTTCTGGGTTCAATAGTATGATCAATATCACAGGTCTATGCTGTAGATTTTCATGGAGAGAGTTTCTTCACAAATGTCCAGAAAGGAGGAAACAAATAATATCTGCATTATATTTATTATTAATAATATGCATATTATATTTTATTATAATGTATATTAATATTATATATATTAATATTCTTTAATCACTCTCTCTGGATACCAAAGCTTGTTAGCCACAGCAGTATATTCATTCTCACATGTTTTTAAGGACTACAAAATCCTTTCTTTTATTTTTTTAGTTCTTTCCAAAGTCAGCAGAGCTCTCTGGGAGATGAATTATTCTAAGGGCTGTTATCTTTCCAATGAGATGGAACGAAATGTTGGACAGAAATCAGATGGTTTAGGTGCAGAAACTTATTGCTCATAGGTGCAATGAGTAAAGTTTTTGTTGGGAGGTGTGGTAGTATTGGTGGGGTTACTTGTGAATAATTCACATTTCTTCATGTATCCAAATCTGTGGAAATTTAATTTAATTCTGATGGTGAATTTTCTACTTAGTCATTTTTTTAATATTCTTACCACCCTGAGTATTTACCTCTGTAGAATCCAGATACTGGCTGGAGGATCACAGCAAACACAGTAAGTTTTGTTGCTCATTGGTCAAGAGGTTTTTTCTGCCTCCACATAAAAAAAAAAAAATCTTTTTAAGGTGGTTTTAAAAAATAATGTATTTAAATGACCAAGCTTGATTCCTTCCTAGATGATACGCCATGCAGTAATATCAAATAAAATAGAAAAATATGTATTAGGCACACTAAAGTAGTAATGGAAGTGTAAATGGAAAGTTTGGCTGCCTGCAGCGTTCTACAATCAAGAGGAAATGGGCTCATATAAATAGGAAGGGCTTTAGATGCATTAAAGGTTGTGTTGAGGAGGTAAAGTCTAACACAGATGCTTTTATAATTAACATATGATTGCTCTAAAAGCTACTTAAAAGTCACTTACTGTTTACTGTCCCTCCAGTGTGGTTCTCTCAGCAGCCAGCAGAAACCTTTCTGGTTTCCAGATGAAATGGGAAATGCTGAGTGCTCCAGCTTGTCCTGGGCTGGGCTGGGCAGGGTGCAGGAAATGGGGTGAAAGTCCATGTAGGAATCGTGTCTGAGCCCAGGTCTGCTTGTCCAGTGCTTGTTATCAAGCTGGACACAAAACTACAGGTTCTGACCTGTGTCTTTATTGATGGATTTATGAATTGAAACTTGAGCAGACATTGAGAAACCTTCCAAAATCATACAAATTACTCTGGAGGTATTAAAGCCATATTTTATATATGGCTGTTACTCTTGTGTTACTGTGAGAGCCTTATTTTTTCCTTATTATTTTCCTACCCCACAACCATAATAATTTTTTAAAAATGTATCTGATATGATTGCTTGAGGAAAATGTGAATTATCTAACAGTAAAGATATATATTTCTCATATATTTTACTGCCTCGGGGAACTTGTCTTACCCAGCCTGTGATGGGAACAGGCTGGTCCAGGTCCAGAACACGTTTGGAGCTGGCCTTTAAAGGCTTTAAAATCCCTCAGTGGGTGGCAAGGCTTGGGCTAGGAGTGGGCCAGGAATTAAGCAAGGGGTTACCAAGCACATCCATGGCAAATCCTGATCACTTGATGCTGAAAAAATCATAATTTCTGCAAAATAAGTTGTTTCGATCATCCTCTTTGGGTTCTACCTGATAGAATTCTACTTTGCCTCTCTGAACCCTGCTTGAACTTGTAACAATGAGAATATAAAAATTCCTTACTTGTTCCCTGTCATCTTGCATCACCTCATGTTAAAGCAACCTTCTTTTCCTAAGAATATTTCAATGAAAGGAGTAATAGAAATGAGAGACCCTCAGAACAAGAGGAAATCTCTGCATTAATGGCGTGTGCTGTCCTTTGGGCATAAAAGGAGAGAGAAAATGCAAAACAATATTTCAGTCAGGAGAATTATTGCAACATAAGCTCTTATATCAGGTTTGTACACAGGATTTTAAAGGGTTTTCTGTCAGAATTGGATAATATTGTACGGGGAACATAATGGAAATACTCTGTTTTTATTATTGCAATGTTTCAAGGACTGACAGATGACACAAGACAAGGCAGTGCCATTTGTTGACAGCATTTGTTGCCTCTGTTCTATTTTGGGATCCAGACACGACGATTCTTCTCTTTTTGCTAAGAATACGCTCGCGAATTTCTTTTAATTAAATTATGTAAATTTATGTTGCGAATTACCGAACGTGGCACAGTGATGCATTTCTGTCTGCTGGCAGATCCTGAGCGTTGCTTCATCATCCCTCACCCCGCAGGACCAGGCAGAGCAGCTCTCCTCTCCTCCAGGACGTGCTGAGCCCTGGCGACCCGCTCCCTCCTGCTCCAGGGAAGCTCAGCCCATTTGTAGGATCCACATTTTCCCTCGGGTTTTCCCAGGCAGGTCAAAGGAATATGTAAAAGGGTTCAGTTCTCCTGGCTCAGCACAAAGATGTCAGAATCTTTGAAACCTCCCTGAAATCCACCCGTAATTGGGAACGCTGTGATTTTAAAATCACACAGTAGGCTTCATAAATTATTCATTTTACCTACTGATTTCGCGTCTCTTGATTTAATTGAAAAACATCTGTTGAATTGAGAGGGGATAAAAGTTGAGCCATAATACAGTCACAGATTCAAATGAGGAAGGAATAAATTATTTCAAAAGAAATCATCTGTTCACCATGACAGTTTACATATTTTTAAGGCTTACGTGTTTTTTAAGATGAGCATTCAAACTGAGCCGTAGAGAAAGATTTTAAATTACTAATTAACATCTTAAAAGTGTATCTCGTTTTTGAAACGAGACTTTCCCTCAGTCATGCTGCAGAATGTGATTCCAGAGCTGCAAAATCACTTTGTAGAATCAATTCCTTTTGAAATCCAGAGCACAGAGGCTTCACCTGTTGCTGGGTTCGGGTAAAACACTGCCATCGGTCTTCAAAAAATTTGGGTCTTCTGTGTTCAACTGACCTTAAAGTTTCAAACAATTATACTTTGCTTGGCGACAAAATCTAGTAAATCCATTGTTTACAGGCCAGGCACAAAAGAGTTCTGCTTTCTATGGGCAAATCCTGCAGCCCCTGGGTTGTCAGCAGTGACACTCCAGAAATAAAACACGGGGCTCTCACGTGAGCTGGAAACCAGAATCCCCTCTTGGCAGTGGCAGTGCACTTCCTGCCCTCGGGGGATCAGTTGCATAAAATAGAACCCCATAAACAATAGATAATATAAGCCAAATGTAACATCCTGTAACGCCTCACAGTCTATACAGAACATCTCAAGCCTCCAGAATTCCCGGTGCAAACTGTCCTTTAGCACTGATTTTCCTGCTCTCTCCAGCACCCAGGAGCCCTGGTGGCACCAAGACTTTTTCAGGGGGTACCAAAGAACAGAGGTTTCAGCACTCAGTGTCTCACATTGCGGCTGCATCTGAATTTTGGGACAGAAAAAGTCCGTATCACGAAGTGCTGGCCCTTGGTGTGTCCCCAGGTTTTGTCCTGGTACAAAATGGGTGGTGACCCCAGAGCCAGAGGCACAGAGCACGTTCTGGGGTCCACCCTCAACACAGCATGGACAGTTCTACCCAACACCAATTCAGTTTTACCCAGCTGAACATCTCAGTTATGAGCAGGAACATAAAGATCTGAACTCAGTTATCACATTAACATCCATCAAATGATCCTTGCATAAAAGTTTTCTGTTAAAGCCTCTAGAAAAGCACTGTTACCTGTCATTTCCACCACTTTGGGGAAGAAGTGTTTCCAGAATCGACACTGCTGAGCTCGGAGTTTTGTCAGTACCTCGGAATTGTTGGTTCTCAGAGTCAAATAGTTTTGGTCAGTACTAGTGAAGACTGGCCATCTTATTCCATTGGTCAGGGTCCCATTTGGAGCTCTAAATGAGAAAAGAAACACCTCATTTAGAATGAGAAACCTCCTCAGCACACAATTAAGTGTGATTTGGGTTTATTTAATAGTTGTTCAGCTTAAGTGTGTTCATTTAGAATGACTGACGTGTCCTTTTGGAAGTAACAGGGGGAAAAAAGACAGATAAATCTAATTTACCCTCATTTGAAGAAAAGAAAAATCCGCCTATTGAGGTGTTCTGGATTCATCAAAGGGAAAAACATAAATTACCATATTCAAGCAACTTTTTGAATCTGGAGATTCTCAGAGAAGATGTGAATTATTAGGGATGACTCTAGAACTAACCAGCCTGCCAGTCTGAGAGGTTGAGTGGTTTGTGTTTTAGTTTGAATGCCTTTGATCCCTTTAGATGAACAGATTAGAACAAATGACTGGGATAAACATGCAAGTAAAAGTAGAAATAATGTCCAAACTGGAATAAGATTTTTATTGGGAGAGAGAACAATTATTCCTCATTAAGAGGGAACAGTCATCCTGGAGGCGTGTTGAGACTGTTTGTGGAGGGCCAAATGGGAACACTCTGAAATCTTGTGGAAACTGGGAAGAGGTACAGAGGCCCTGACCCTTTATAAAACCAGCTCTGCATGTGAAAGGAGCACAGCTGTTCGTATTAAAAGAGTTATGATAAATATTTATAATACCACAGAATTCATCAGGCTCTAAGGACAGGCAGTCAGACTTCACCTCCAGAAATGACAGTAACTGCATGAGGGGAAAAAAGTGGTTTAAATGTGTAGGAGAACAACAAAATGGGCCGTGTTACATTAGGGAACAAACAAAACAGAATATGAATTTTAGGAAAATAAGTATTTGTATTTCAAAGAGTCAAAGAGCGCCATTAGCTTAGAGGAGGTTAAGAATAGAAATTAAATATTTTACTGCAGTGCAAGCACAAGGAGCCATTTTCTTTCCTAGAAGCTGGTAACAAGGAATCTGGGATTTAAGGCAGAGCAACAGTAATTGATGATTCTTGGGATAAATTAACTCTGATCTGAGTTCACTTGGTTCTCCCTACTTTACTTTTCACCAGGACTCTTCCTGGAAGGGAGAAGGCAAAGAGGAGTCCAGGGAGTGGAGCCCATTTGGGTTCTGCTTCCCAAGAGAGGGAACAGGGCAGGAGGGTGGGTGGCAGCACGCAGAGCACAAGATGCTGAAGCAATACTGATATCTCTCAGTTAATTCTGGATTAATCAATCTTTCAGCCCATGTTTTTGTGTTCTGGGTTTTAGCATTGGCTGCTTCAATAAGCAGTGTTGGAATAAGAGCTTCAGGCTGGCATTTCCTGAACTGCTCCCTTCTTCACCGATTTTTCTTGACTAATTCAGCCCTGATTAACCCACGGCACCTTTTTCAAGTGCACATTTATTTGTGGCTCCTGAGAATGATGACTTAAGCAGAGCTGACTTGCACTTCAGTTCAAGATCAGGATGCTAATGGTGCTGTCAGTATTCATTTAACAGCTTTTATGCTATGAAATAAATCATGACATCCCACATTATAATTTACAGGTGTGTGGGGGGATTACACAATGCCTCGATGGCTACAGATGTATTTTACTGAAAAATGATTGAAAGAACTGTCAGGTGAACACAGCACTTTGAAGCCCATAAACCTGCTGATTATGACAATCTCTGCATTTCTAGGAAGTTTACTGTTCAAAGAAATGCCCAGTAATTTCCTTCTTAACTTTATTATTGAAAATTTCCCAAGTTAAAAAGCAGCTCCCAGTCGGAGCAAAAGGGAGATCACAGGAGTATAATTTGGAACGAGTTATGATTATAACCTGGTTGTTCCTTCACAATTACTGTTCATTCCTTCTTACTAATAACTTCATGATGAGAACTGCAGTGCCCAGAATAAGCTGTAAAATTCCCAGCTCTTTGCACCAGATTCAAAGTCCAGTAATATTCATACAGAACAGTGGAAGTATGGTGGGAATATCTTCAGTGAGCAGACAGGAATCCAATACCCTGCACAAACTTGTCGCTGCCCATTTAGGTTTGGATGGACAATCTTTGGTGATCGATTACAGAAAATTGTTTGTACTGAGAAAAAGAAAGTTCCCTTTGCATGGAAACCTCCATTCTATCATCTTTTATCAACTCCTTAAACCTCTGCTCTTTCATCTTCTGGCACTGCTTAATCATCTCTGCTTCAGTAATTCCAGTTTTGCCATTTCAGGGCTGGCATTGGGGCCTGATGGTGTGTCCTGAAAAGGGTTTGGGCTGTGCATCTTCAGGACAGGATTTTCTTTCGTGATTTTATCTTGTCAAATCACCTTTTTTTAGACAAGATTCAGTCAAAGAAGGCCTGAGTTTTGTTTGGAGGAAATCATCAAATGGTTTGGAAAGGACCTTGGAAGATCCAACCTCCCAAAATGAGCAGGGACATCTTCAGCTAGACCAGGAATATGAGCTTCATTGAAGATCTTAGAATCTTTTTCCTTTTCTACCCTTTTTACCATTTGCAGGAGCAAGTCTTAAGGCAATGAAGAAATACAAGTCTTTGAATTGCTCCCAGAAAAGAAATGCAAGACAGAAAAACAAAACCAAATTAAACAAAACACAACACAAACTCAAACCACCTGTGTTTAAACTCTGGTGTAAACAGAATTTGTTCACTCCTGCAGCTGTATTTTTTCTTTGCATATGCCCTGAAATTATGGGCTGGATCCTCTCTACTCTGGTAGTGGCACAGCATGTAATTTATAGTAAATTATTTTGTTAAGATATGCTTTTAAGTGGAAGTTTCTTGGTTGTACTTGTTGTTACTTAGATCAGGTTCTTCCTCCTTTGGCTTTTTCCATCCACAACTGCCAGTAACTTTTAGTTTTCAGGATTATTTTATAGAAAGTGTACTAAATTTGATACAGGCATGAAAAGGGTTCTGGAAGAGCTTATTAATCAATCATTTCTCTGTATTTAATATTCATCTTCAGCAACTTTAGAAAGAGAAAGTTAATTTCATTCAAATGGAAAACGCAACGTGAACAGAGCTCTGTTAATCATAATAAACATACATACATTACCATTCTCATTAATATGATCAATATAGCCTGAGAAACAATACCAGCTCACTGCATTTTTATTAATATTCACACAGCATTACCTTTACAAATGGTTTATCATACAGATACACAAAAAAAAAATGTAATTCATCAGCTGACTGGTTTTGGTAAACATTCAGGATATAAAGTACCTGGAAAATATTCCCTTTATTTTTGTGGGCAAGTTCTGAACAGCAGCAGAGTGGAAACTCATAGAGTGAATTCCATCATTACCACAGAGGTTACTCTTTTGTAGTGTTAACTTGTATTTTGAAGAAGTTCAGAATGGAAAATAATATTCTCTGCTAACCCTCCTGAAAACATGTTTAGGGTGCTTTAGGATTTACCTTTGTAAAACAAGTGTCCTACAGCCTACCTCAGGCTGTCCCAAGCTTTCACCATGCTCCTGTTTAGGGATTCTGTTTGTGACTTATGCTGTGTGTTGCTCCAGAGCACAAGAAAAACAATGCCACATCTCAGTGCCCACCAGGATGAATGAAAGTGAATGGTAATTCTGCTGCACCCTCTGCTTCCCCTGTGCAGGAGGAATTGAAATCCAAGAGGGACGTGTCCCTCCCAGTGTGAGTGGATTGGCTTCACCCTGGTTGGAACCGCTGCTGCTCCTTTCCAGTTTGGGCCCTTTTCTCTTAAAAGCTGGTTTAAAGGCAGGTGACAGGGAGTGTGAATCCCTTTTATTGGCCTTTGTGATCTCTGGAGGCTGTTGGGCAGCAATGGCCATCAGCCGGTTTCCATGGGATGGCATTTTATGGAGTGTTACCTTGAGGGGGAACGGCCTTGCAAGGAATGCAACAGCAAAAAACAACCCCAACTCTTGCAGGTTTCCTGCAGCTGCAGTACAAAACCTCTGAGAATTACAAAACAGTCAGCTCAGCATCAAACAAAAAGGACAGCCTAAAAGTTTCACCCCAGGAGTAGCCCTGCGAGTAAGGGGTGCAGAAGGTTTTGTAAGGCTTTGCTTGGATGGCTCCATGGATGTGAGAAAATAGTGATGGGTTTCTGAAAATATAAGTAATTAAACATTGGTCGTATAATTGATTTCAATTACCAGATAATTGAAATTTTAAAAAATTCTCATATAATTGTTCTTTAATGAGGTGCAAAAATCATGATTTTGCGGCATTTGAGGCGTACTGAGATTCCCACAGTAAGGAAGGAAAGGGCTCCTCTGGTGAGCACTGCGAGTGAGGGATGTGCAGACTCAAATCCTTCAACCTCCCTTTTTAATCAGCTGGTCCTGGGAAGTTCATTATACCCTGCTGTGCTCAGTTCTCACTCCCAGATCACACACACGAGTCCATAATCCAGTGACTGCAAAGTGTCCCTGAGCCAGAGAGAAGGGAAACTGCTTTGCAAGTTCTAGCCTGGGTAAATATTATTCCTTCTGCTGATCCCTGAAGAAAGCAGCAGGATCCAGCTGGCAAAGTCCTTAACTGAGAGAAACTGGAGAAGAACCTTTGCAGCCAGGTTTCCTTACACCTTCACAGGCTAAATAAAGCTCAGGATATTCCTTCCAGATTCCAGCCTGGACACAGCAGCTGCCTGTTTAAATGCCTTTAACTATAAATTATCGTGGGATGTGCTACTATGACCAATATCAGTTTCAGGAAACGAGGCAACAAGCTGTTATTCCTTTTTATTTTGGGTGTTATTTGCATTATTTGTGCCATTTGCTATCACGTTTTTTGTCTTGTGTTGTGCTCCAAAAGACCCTCATGGAACACCCCATTGAGTTGAAACAATTGTTGCTCATGCACGTCAGAAATTCCTGCTGAATACAAGGCAGGCCTCAAGGTATTGGTCATAAATAACAGAGCATTTGAGACATTTAGATGCAGGATGTTCTGCCTCAGCTCTTTGCTGAGCATTTAGGGGCTGGGTGTGGATCCAGCCCCTGGCTCCTGGACAGGAGAAATAACGAGTCTGAGCCAGAGCTGAGGAGCCCTTCAGCCCCTGCCTGCACTTCTGACCCTCTGGGCCGTGCTGCACGTGGGTGTCCTTCCCTCTGAAATGTTCCAGCCAAGTCTGGGGCTGCTTCAGGAGCCCCAAACTCCACACAGAGCGTGGATGAGATGGGATTTTATCACACGGGGTCTGGATCTGCCCCTCTGTTCTGTGTCACAGCCACAGTGATGATTTCACCCCTTCTCCAGCACTCAGGTTCTGGTGTGAATATTCACATTTCATATTTACATCGCTTTTGGATAGACATGAGAGAGGAAACACTGCAGCTCAGCCCTTCTTCATGCTGAAGGAACAATTTTACCTTGTTTTGTTCCAATGTTCCTGTAAAGTATTTTGTAAGATCCTTCTTCCCTTTTGTGTGGTATCAATTTCAGCTTTCAAGGGCCACTTTTCAAAGCTATTATTTCTTAACAGTCTTGGCTGCAGGAAGAACTCAAATGGAACTGTAACTTTTAGTCTTAACTTGTAGAGGTTGAAGAGGGATATTTGGAAATGGAAGAAGTTCCTGAACCCCACTGAGACCTTAAAGGAGGAAGTACCTTCCATAACAGGCAAGTAAAAGAATAAGTAGACAGGAATGCACGTGGCACTTGCCCTTTTAGTCATCCTCTGAGGCTGTTTCATCTCCTCTGCAACCCCTCTTCCTTCTCATGACCTGTAAAAACACAAACTCACACAATATCTTAACCAGGATCATTCCCTGGAACAAATCAGGGCCTCATCAGAAACAAAAAAAGAGGGAGTGAAGGCGGAGAAAAATGTTTTTATAGCCATAAAACTGTTAATACAGTGGTTTTAAATTCCCAGTGTCTTTGGTAAAATTTGTCAGCCCAGCTGGCTCTGAGGAAGAGTAAATACTGTGCTCGTGGATACTATTGCTGGTTCCATTCCTCCCTTTCTCTGCCATTAATAAAGTTCATCCCAGGCACTCAGAAATTGTTGGATAAATGTGTTCAGTGCTTTTCTTATCTCTGGAGACTAAATTTGCAATTGAGACTGCGTAGTTGATACTACGCCAGGATATGATATCTGAGATTTGTTTTCAATGGAAATTGCCCTAATCATGATTTATTTTCAGGATGGATGCTCCACAGAGCCCTGCACCAACCAAAATCCTCTGGATTCGTCGTGTCCTGATGGATTTCATCACAGTGGCATTTTTCTTTATATTTTCTACTACTGTTTTATTTCTGTGAGTGGGAGGAAGTGCATGAGTCACAAACTTTCACGACCATGCAATCTAGGCCAAATTGAGCACTCCTAAAAATGAAACTATTGGGTAGCTTTCAGGAGGGGGAACTTGTGTTACTGCTTCATCAGAAACAGAACCACTGCAGCTTCATGCTGGAAAAATGTAAACAACAAGTTACAGTGCTCTCAACCCCCTCCCCAAATATTTAATAATAA
>VYXD01008882.1:242851-259137 GCA_013397195.1 Hylia prasina
TGGTAAAAATTAATTGTAAGTTTGGCACTTACAAGTGGAAGTTACATACCACTTCCTTTGATAAACAAATTTGAATTATGTCCCATTCTTGTAACTTTTTCTGAGTCTGTCATTTGAACTGCAGCAAGAGGGAGATCTCCAAATACCAGCAGGTGGACTGGGAGCCATGGAAGGGTTGCTTTTAAGAAGAAACAATATGAAAAGAGAGGAGGAACCTGTCTAAAGTTCTTCTCTTGCAAAACTGAGAGGGTTTTGTGGAAATTATTGTATGCAGACTACTTTATTACTAGGGAAAAAAACCAATGGTTAAACATCCGAGCATTTCCAGTTGTACAGAAAATTCACTTGGAGGTTGCACCGTGATTAAGATCCATGAGAGGCAGATATTTAGAAGTTCATTAAAACGAAAGACTTCATTAGAATTAAAAAAAAAAAAAAGTATTTAAACAGCTGCTTCTGTGGGAAAAGGATCTCAGGTGTCAATTTGAGGTAATAATGCTCTTTAGGGTTTGTATTTTATGAAATTAAGAAGTTCTCTTACGTTCCTGCAAGGAAAGGTCGAGGACACAGATGGTGGCCAGAGGTGTCTGGGAAAGCAGAGAATGGCAGCTTTCAATTTCATATTCTTTACAGAATTGTGTAACATCAGCAACTGCAAGCACAAAATGCCCGATTTCTACCAACATGGCTTCATATTCCTGGGGACAGGATCTCCCAAATCCCAACACTGAATTTCTGACTACATTTCCCCACCACTGCCTTCCCCTGCAGCTGATTGAAAACAGAATTAAACATCGTATTGAGCTCCCTTCAAAAATGTGGTGTTAGGTAACCTCTGCTGCTCCTCATTTCCTCTCCTCTCGCCTCTGCCACTTCCCTGGAACAGCCAATCTCTGGCGTTGGGGAGTAAATTAAAATGTGCTCTGAAAGGTTTCCATTCCTCCCTCTCAGCATCACTTCAGATTAGTGTTCCAGAACCACCTGGAAAAATGGGGTTTGCAGACCTTTCCAACTTCCATTCCTGCCCCCTGATGATGAATCAAGGACTGAGCTGTGGAAAAGCAGCGTGGAAGAAGAGTGGCCCTTAAAAAGAGGATTAACTGTGGGTGAACATTAATTCATTCACTTCTCAGTGCCTTTGGAACCATGTGTTTACATCCCTGTCAAATACATTGTCTCTGAAGTAGCACATTCTCTCCTGGCTTTATTTGTGAGCCTGCCTCAGACACAACTCATAAAAAGTCCATGTGTGCCCTTCCTTCATTTTTCTGTTCACACATTTGTTCTTCCCCTGCAAGCCTTACAGAAATTTCCTTCTGTCGTATTTCAATCTCTCTTTTTGTTCTTTCTTCTTTGTGCATTTCTTGGTCACCTGATATCTAGCAGCAGTTACATTTCCCTCTCTTGCTTTTCCATTTTCCTTACATCCCACCAAACATTAAATTATTTCCATCCAGGCTGCTTAATGTCCACTCCCAAATCAGAGGTGGCAACTACGCCATGGTTTTATTTCACTCCTGAAATGCTTGTTTCTCTTCACGCCTCTTCTTTCCCCAGAATGTTTCTGTGAACTCTTTGCCAGGCTCTTGGCACATCAGGGAACCCTGTCCAGTACAGGCTCTTCAATTTATCTCAGTTATGAGGAAAGGTAGAGCCACATCCAAGACTGGATCCGTAGAATCGCTGAATTAGGTTGGAAAAGACCTCCAGGGTCTTTAAGTCCAGCTGCTGACCCAGCACTGCCAAGGCCAGCACTGTCCCACGTCCCCAGGTGCCACATCCACGTGGATGTTAAATCCCTCAAGGGACAGGGACTGCACCACACTCCTGGGCAGATTTTACCAGGGCAGGACATCCCTTTCCATGAGAAATTTTTCCTAATATCCAACCTAAACCCCGGCTGTCCCCTCCTGGCAGGGAGTTGTGCAGAGCCACAAGGTCCCCCTGAGCCTCCTTTTCTCCAGGCTGAGCCCCTTCCCAGCTCCCTCAGCCTCTCCTGGGGCTCCAGCCCCTTTCCCAGCTCCATTTCTTTCTCCAGACACTCTCCAGCCCCTCAGATCTCCCTCTCTTCCAGGGCTCAGGAGTTCACCCTGCTCAGCCCCGTGAATCACCACTGATGGTTTTGACCTCTCAGCTTTTGACAACTGAATTGGATCTTGCCCTGCTCCACAAAGCACTGCCAGCGTTCCCTCCCAGGCAATCCTCTGCATTTCAGCTCTAGGTTTTCATTTTATTCTCACTCAAAGTCCTTTACAATGTTTGGACATTTCCTTCCGAGATGTTCTCATCTCCTGTTTGAAAATAATGGTTTGACTCATCTGTTGCAGGGAGTAAAATCCATGTGGACAGAATTGAGTTTGCTGCACGTACGGAAAGGAACAAAACATCTTCTTGCAATAATTTGCAATATTTGTAATAAAATTAAACCAATCTCAACAATTTGAATGCCAGACTTATTTTCAAAAGACATCTGAATCAAATGCTCCTGCTTTCGGTTTTGAAATTCAATGACAGCTTGCAAGCTGGGGAGAGAGAGATGCCTGCCAAGGTGAGTCTCTGGCTGCTGCTATTTTCCATGATCCACTGTTTCCTATCAGTTTGCCAAAAAGGTGTTTCCATTACTGTTTCTGAATACAACAAGGGATATAAACTCTGGTAAAGATGATGAGTCACTTTTAAGAACTCAAAACTGAAGGTGGAAAAATGGGAGTAAATTTTCTTAAAAATTCAACTTTTTTTTTTTTTTCCTTTTTTTCCAAGACTATAATTTCTGCAATTTCTTTGCATGGCACAGAAATTACTCACATGAAAGACAGTGAATGAGAGAGTAAATGTGTACTTTTGGGTCATAATGAAAGCTTTGATTTTCTCTAACATGGGGAAGAAATTCTTTCCATGTACATTTTTGTAATTTTGGGAACTTCTCTCCTGCTTTGTTCATACTCCTGGTTTGCTTGTTTGTTTTTTTTCTTAATCCAGAAATCTTTTCTTCTGGATTCTTGATCTGATCAGGAAAAATGATTTGCTAGGGTTTAAAATTAATTTTTCTGGAAGGGGGTGAGATCTCAGGAGCAGCAGCCTCGGGGGAAGGCTCCCCTTGGTCACTCTGAGCTCTGGAGTGTTTGAGGATCAAAGTGACTCCAGCCCAAAAACCTTCCTCTACCCCTGTGAACACCAGCGAATCTCTGGCAGAAATACAGCCCACAGTAAATTTCTTCCCTTGAAATGGCTCAGAGGTACATAAAACTTCCAACTTCCTGAAGTGTAAGGAAATTAAAAGTGGCTGGAGTTTTTTATTTTTATTTTTTCCCAGTATATTCAGTCCTTCCCACACCCAGAGTATATAGGTCCCCAGTTCAAGTGCTGCCTGCACTCTATATGAGGCTGTTGGTTTTGTTCTCACTGCTCTGAAACGACTCTCTATAAACAGGTTGTGATAAGTTGGTAACAAAAGCACTGAAATTTATTATGTGTCTACCAGTGGAACATCATGGAAAGGCAATAATAACCAGACAAAGTGCTTCACAGCTTTAGTGGGACAATCAAAGCCTCACAAATTCCCCCTAAAACATAGGAGGAAATATTTCAAAGGCTTCACTTTATAGAAAAAGCTGCAAAGATTTGTTTCTGCAGTTGTAAAACTGGCAGGGAGACAAGTTTTGCCCGTTTCCTTTTATCCGAAGCATTTTTCACAAAGCCTTGAAAAATATTATCTTTGTGTGCTCCATTATGTTCTTGCTGGAGTTTTCAGCTCATCTGATTTGTCTGGCTCTTGTCACTTTGCATCTCTCATCACTGAAGAACACAGTTATCCAATCTAATGGAGAAAGGAATGGAAAAGGCATCCACAGATTTGGGATCCCATCTAGTTTTTCAGGATAAATAATATTTCCCCTTTCCAGGGCTGGCAGAGCATCCTGGGGCTTGGGATTTGTAGGACCTGTTAGTGTCACCTGCCTGCTTTCAAAAGCTTTCTGAAGAAAAACAAAAGTGTGGCAGAAAAAGGAACTTATATTTTATATTCAGAGATAAAATTTATATTTATATTTTTTCATGAGTGTGGCTTAAAACCAAGTGTGCTGGAAAGAATTTAGGAAAAGGCTACTGAAAATTAACAAAATTGTTAAAATAAATGTTATTTCCACACAATAATCACACCAGACCTGATCCAGCCCTTTTCATGTCACCACACCTTGGCTTCCTGCTGAATCCAATCTGCCCATCTCTCTTTGTCTAACTGTGATGATATCTGGTATTGTATCAAATGATTTTGAGGCTATGAATTGATATCCAACTGCCAATACTCTTAAATTCAAGAATAAGCTGAGGAGACCCCAGGGGAAGGTGAAGGGAGGAATTTAACCTCGAAGTGTAAATCCAGAACTTTGATTTTGGAATCTGTTCTTCCTTATAACCCAAATATTTTATTAGGCTTGATTTATTCAGACAGCAGGAGTAATAACCCTCTTTCTTCCCTTGCTGGTAGAACAAGGATTTTCCAGGGTTTGATGAGAAAGGGTTTGCTCTTTCAAGGCTTAAATGTTTGAAAAAATAGTTTATGGAATATCTTAATAGCACTAGGAATGGCTGGGATATTTGATCAAACTTACTTGATACCAAATTCAATCATGAAAAAGACCTTTTGAGCAGAATCTTCACAGACTGTGTAAATATATGGCAGATTCCTAGAAATGACACTGGGATCCAGAAGAGAAATATTGGAGTCTCACAGCAGCACCAACTCCAGGGCTCACAGGAGAAATGTGTGTTCCTGTCTCCTGCTGAATCCTCTACATCTCCATTCTCTGTTTATATTCAAAAATAGAAATGCCTGTGATTTTCCAGGAAAAATTGTCAGTAATCACTGATGTCTATTTTTAGCCAAGATGTGAAACAAGAAGTGCCCAGAGATTTGGAAAATTGCATCCACTCCTGGTGGGGATGGTGGTGGACTGGGAAACCCCTGGGCTGGCTGACAGTGTCCTTTTAGTTCCTGACAAATGCAGAAATCAAGGATCTCACACTCTTGGGATGCTTTCAAGGAGTCACTTTCTGTCTCTAACATCTTTTCTTTTGTCCTTACATGACATTAAGGATTTCTCACAAGTTTTCTTTGCTTTTATCCCTCCAGTTCTCTCTCCCATCCCTCTGTGGGGAAAGAGGGCAGCAGTTTTGTGGGGTTTAGCTGCTGGCTGGGCTTAAACCATAACAGAAACAGAAAATGCTTCCAAGTGCATATTTTTAATTTTCCTATCAGTGTTTTTATTCCTCACATGATGATAAAACCCAAAGATCACTAAGTCTGGGCCTGAAGGCCCCTCATGAGAAGCAGCTCTGGCACCTGTCAGTCTCTCCCAGCCAGAAAACACCAGGAAAAAACAAGATTTCTTCCAGTTTTGTTGACTCTACTTCATCTCCTTTCCTCTGCAGGCTGCTCTCCCCTCCCTTGTGCTTTTGTACTTCAGCACATTAGAATATTAGGTCAAACACCCTCACTAAAAAATGTGCTGTACAATATTTCTCATTTTTGCTTGATTTTCCTCTTCATCTGCTGGAGACATCAGTGGTAATTTTCCCCTCTGAGGTTTGCCCTTTGATCATGCCAGAGTTTCCTATAAACATTATGTCAAAACAGGGCTTCCCCAGCTCCTTATAAATGTTTGCTGTGCTCAAGGGGAAAAAAAAAAAGATCACTTATTAATCTTGGAATTATTAGGAATTTTTATTACTTCCCCACTACTTGCACGCTCTGAATAACGGGATTCAGAGCTTTAGGTGCCTCTGCTCTGGATAATGAGTAAAGGGTCACACAGAGGGTTAATCCTGATCTGATCTTTTACTAACACAGAAATTGCTGGATTGTTTCCTTTTTCCCAGTAGTGATGGTTTGGATCCTCGTGGTGGGAGCAGAGGGAGGGATTATTTGCTGTTTGCTGTGGAAACCACTTGAAATTCAATCTGTGGGGTAATCTAATTATAGTGTGAATGATGATCAGAGTAGGTGACAGGACTGTCTTCCACAAACTTAAACCTGAATGCACCTTATGTTGTCTAATTTTAGGAGCTGCAGTGACAGGAACAGTGTTTTGCAGAGCAGGTTATTGAGATTTCTATATATATACACACACATAAAAGTTATATACATGAAAATTAAATATATACATAATCCAGTGGAAACCGACAGTTCAAAGAAATGTAAATATTGCTCTGCAAAATCAAATATAGACCTGAATTTCTCTTTTTCCACTAAGCAATAGTGCTGTTTAATGGCAGGGTGTGCTGTCTGTGGTGGAAGGTCCTGGCTGCAAGCTCCTTTAGGGCAGGATGGGAACCTGCAGGGTGGATCAAGGAACTTTCACTCAGTTTGCTCTCCACCAAGGAAGGGCCTGATAACACCAGCCCCAAAGGAACAGTGCATCTTCATGGTGCAGGAAGTGTTCCCAAGCCTTTCCCAACGTCAGAACTCATCTTGGGAATCTCTCAGGTGCATTTTTGGCATTGATAAATCAGCCTCACAGCTCAGTTCCTGACTGTGAACCCCACTGAAAGCGTTGCTCTGCATCACAGCCCTCCCCACCCCTCACATGGAGGGGTGTGCTCAGGCTCGGGGCAGACAGGGAGGCAGGAAGAGCTCGTGGATTAAATTTTAGATTAAATTTTACAATAATTAAACCTGTATGAAAGCATTATGCAGTGATGAGTACAGCTATTGGTACAGTTATTTTTTGAGTTTTAATATGCCCATATCATCGGGTAAGAGAAATATTACAAACTCCAGCATATAAAGGGGATGGGAGTTGTTAAGGTAATTAATCCTCTGACAAATCAAGGCAGGCAATCAATCAATCAATCAATCACATCCATTGATAAGGAAAGCTGTTAAAAAAAGGGATGCACTTTCCTCATAAGCAGTGAGTTCACCATGGAGGATGAGGTGAAGGGACAACACAGAGCTGGGGGTTGGCAGCCACCGAGTTTGGGGTGTCCTGGAGCTGGAGAGAGCCCAAGCACAGGGGGGGAACACGGATTTGGGATGGATGGTGGAGCCTTTGGCAAACGGCAGCCCCAGGATAACACCACCAACACAAACAGCTCTTGCCTTGGATGGGTAAAAAGGGAATATCAGGTCAAACTGGAAGGAAGAGGTGACATCTGGAATTACAACTCCAGGGGGATGACAGTTAATTCTGGCAGGGAAAGGTCCAACAAGGTGTGGATGACTCACAGGTTTAAAGGTGGAGAGTTGTTATTTGAGAAAAAAAAAAGCACATTAGTGCAAGTCTCAAGGTGTTTTTTTAACAAACAATTAAAAATAAAAGGATTATTTCAATAGATCCTTAATAATCAACATCTATATGGAACAAAAGTCATAAAATTCATCATATAAACTATCAAACAAACGTAAAACCTGGAAAATGTAGAGTTAGGATAGGCAAATTCAGTCTAGAAACACTTTTATAATGTAACATTTTAAGCAGAATTAAGATTTAAAACAACCTAACAATGTTTGTTCTGGATTTTTAATCAGTGGAAACATTTTTAATCAGTGGAAACATTTTTAATCAGTGGGAGCATTTCATTCCTACATGTGTTTTGTGTTATGTACAAGGTTGGGTGGACTAAATGAGCACAGTGGTCCCCTCTGGTTTCTAATCTATTAAAAAAATAATTAGATCCTGTTCCATTGTTGATTTCAGCCTTTACAAACCTATATATCCTTGACAAATCAAACAAAAGGTCCAAGTTAGAAACAGAATTAATGCAGGATTTTAGCATTAAAGTTAAAGAAATGTTTTTAGAGTGTGAATTGAGTGGTTGTGTGCTCTCCAAGGCACAGATTTTTGCATACATAATCTTCGCAGGAGAGAGCACAAACCAAACTTCTGGAAAAAGATACCTCCCCTTTCCACCAGGCTTGGGACTAATCCTACATGAGTGCTGTGGTAGGGGCTGCTTTTGTTACTGCTCTGAAATGTTTTCATTTCAAACTGAGCATCTCATTGGGAGCCTCCAGCTCTGCTGAGGGGAGCAAGGGCTGCCTCCCTTCTCCTGACTCCAGCTGCAGAGGGGCTGGATTTAATCCATTCCAAACACCCAAATGAAATATTATTATCTGCTCCTTGTGCAGGCTGGGCCATATTTCACTTCGAGATGAGTGAACTGGAATTGGAGAGTGATTTGTCGTGGGCTTGCACTCACAGCACACGGAGGAGAGGCTTTCTGAAATCCCAATCTCTTCATCATGTGATAATAATGCACCTGCCTGTTATACACCTGAATGTGCTGAGCAAATTACATCCTCAAGGAAACTGGGCTTTTTTTCTTCCTACTTCTACTGCTGGAAGTCTTTTCTAGTGTTTGAAATATTTTGTTTCTAACACTTGAAAGCATTACCTGCCTTTGGAACAACCGCTGCCCTGGCAAAGAAATGCGTTGTATTTGCTTTTATGGGTGGATAAACATTGTTCCCTTAAGCTTGTCCAATACAGGGAACAACACATCAGCAGTTTATTTTATTAAAACGGCGCTTTTGTCAGAATTAAAACAGGAATTCTGGGTAACTGAACAATTAATCTGTTTCCATCATTCCAGTCAGGCTCCAAAGCAGCACTGAAACAGTCAAGCATTTTTCCCCTGGTGAGAAACAACATCCAACCAACCAACCAACCGAAGTTCCAGAGCAAACTTACCCAGTTTTGGCAAAAGTTGCCCAGTATCTCATCATGGAGCGGCTCAGGAGTTCCTCAGCTTTGGTGTAATTCACTCTCCTCTCCAGGGGCAGCCCGAACACAAACTCGATCTCGTAGCCGTGCATGACCCCCATCCACTCCGGCCAGGGCAGCTTGGAGGAGCGATGCTCAAAGAAATAAAAGAACACAGGGTGGCCCAGCTGGGCGAAGCTGGTGGTGAATTCCAGCACGGGACAGATGATGTTGTAGTCCCCGATAACGTCATCGATGGCGTCCCGGTAGTGCTCCGGCTTTCCCACGTTTTCCCAGTCCGTGTAGTGGAAGATGATCGACTCTATGGCAAGTTTGCTCACTCCTGGGAAGGCCAGAGTTAAAGCTGCCTCAAACTGGGTTTTATTGATCAAGCCATCGCTATCCTTGTCGAGGCCAGGGACTCCGTATGCCAGAAATGACAGCCCTTCATCTTTGTTAACACCCGCCAAGATCTGGGTCTGTTTGAAAACACCGTTCTCCATCAACACTTCTGGCATGTCCGCCAGAAAATCGCCATCCACGCTCGGACAGAAATACACTTGTAAAAGAGGACCATAGGGAACGACAAAAATCTCATTTTCCAGTATTTCCTTCGGGTCCTTGTCTTGGAGGCAGAGAATGAGCTCGGACTCGTTGCTGGTGGGACACTGGAGCTGTCTGGCCAAAGCCACTGCTCTGTTCCTGGCCTCGGAAGACGTAATTGCAGCCCAGGGGGCATTTGCAGACCCGCTCTGCAGGATGGCCCTGGTGAATAAAGGGTGGCTTTCAGGAGAAAGGAGGTGGTAGGTGACAGAGGCCGAGCCAGCGCTCTCTCCAAACAGAGTCACGCTTTTGGGATTGCCTCCAAAGGCTGCTATGTTCTCCTGGACCCACTGAAGTGCCAACCTTTGATCAAACAAACCTGCATTTCCAGGAGCTTTCTGGTTTCCTGGCAAGGACAGAAATCCCAGTGCACCAGTCCTGTAGTTCATGGAAACCACAACCACTCTTTCCACCCTGGCCAGAAACTTCCCATCGTAGACGGGCAGGGAACTGGACCCGGACTCGAAGCCACCACCATAAATCCACACCATGACAGTGGCATTCTTGGGCTTGGGAGAGGGAATCCATACATTCAGGTACAGACAGTCCTCACTTAGGTTGGTTTTTGGGTTCCACATCTCTGACCCAGCAAACCCCGGGTAAGTTGTGTCTATGGGCTGGTAACAGGAGTTGGCGTGTTTGGTGGCATCCCAAACATCTGCCCACTTCTCCCGAGGTTCTGGCTTCTGGAACCGCAGCCTCCCGACGGGGGGCTGCCCATAAGGGATTCCCAGGAAGGCTGTGACTGTCCCCCCCAGCACCTGCAGGCTGGTCCCTCTGACTTTGCCATTCTTGGTTGCAATGATGTTCTCTTCATCAGGCACCACCTTCCTGGTGAACATGGACAGGAGAAGAAATCCCACCAGGAATCCGGCAGAGAGACTTAGACTATTTGTCCAAATCATGGTGCCTGGAACATAGGATGAAAAATAAATTCAGAGTTAAATAAGGGTGTAGGTCATCCCAGGGGCACTGAAAATAAGAAGGTGCTGCTGCACAAAGCATAGAAATTTTTAACTGTAAGTTCTTTTTGGTTATCTGTGTTGCAAAGATTGTGTTCAGTATTTAGCATTTGGTCAGTAATTCAGAAAAATTCTCTTGCTAAAAACTGTAGAACTGAGAAAGACAAACCAGGAGAGATGAAATTATACAAGCAGTTTCTGACCACTGCAGATGAACCCAAAACCTATATGAATAATTTCTTCTAAGATCTTGTCTTTTCTGGAGCATCTTAACCAAGTTGCAACCAGCAGAGTCATATGAAGCAGTCATACTTCTACTATTTAGAATTAATATTAAAATGCTAAAACGTCAAGGAATTTTCAGTATATGAGGATGCCTAATAATTTGTGTACGGTCTGCTCTTTCCTTCCTGAAAACTTTTCCAAGTGATAATCAGTATTACCTTAAAGCTAAGCATATAAATGTTGATTATGTATCCCATTTAAGCACCTAATAATCTCATTTACTCCAACCTTTTCAAATAAAACCTCAGCACCATCCTCTTGAAACTGAAAATTCACAGAAAGCCTATTTGCATAAATCCATTTCTATGGTTTACATATCTGAAAACGCTCAACAAAGCTCCCTTTTTTTTTTTTTTTTTCCTCTATTTCCCTGTCACACACCGCATGCTCTGTCCCTTTAAACAGGCCATTCTTTGTTAATGAGGAGCACTCGTGTCCTTAAAAGGAATGAGGATAATTTCTCTGGAAAATACAGCTGTGGCCTAATTTGAGCTCCTCCTGCTTGTTTTCCTGTTCGTGGAAAGAAAATGCAGCAGAGGGGAGGAAGGGAAGATTTTGTGCAAAGGGGTTCCTAACTTTGAGACAGCATCAAGGGAGCAGGGAGAAATCTTCTGGGACAGTATTTTTAGCATTCATCTAAACAGACAGAAAATAGATAAATTTTAGAAAACATAAACATTTATGCTCCGGTTGTTTTGTTAAAATAAAATAGATTAAGTGGCGAATGGGAGCAATAGACTTCAGGGTTGGTCTTACACTCCACCAAGTCTTCAGCTTGAGAAACCTGTTAAATTGTATGTTAACAAACCTTTTTTGTTAAATATTAGAGGTGTGATTTGTCAGCTCCAGCAGCTCCCAAGGAGTTTGGGTCAGCAGAACTCGCCCTGGCACAGGCAGGAGGCTCAGTCACACATTCACTGGCTCCCCTCTCTCTGTGCCAGGCGTGGAATCATGGAATATTCTGAGTTGGACAGGCCCCACCAGGATGATCCAGTCCAGCTCCTCTTCCTGCACAGACCCCCCAAAAATCCCACCCTCTGCATCCCTGGGAGTGCTGCCCAAGCACTCCTGGAGCTCTGGCAGCCTCGGGGCTGTGCCCATTCCCTGGGCAGCCTGGGCAGTGCCAGCGCCTCTGGGGGAAAAATCTTTCCTGATATCCACCCTAAACCTCCACAGAGACCAAAACAAGAGCCTGTGTTCACCCCGATTTGCTGAAACACTCAAGCCTAAATCCCACTGTCTTTGAGAGAACTGGGCATAACTTACCCAGTTTGCTGAATATTTCCAGCCTGCTAAACCAACAGATTTGGGATTATTTTTTAACATAGCACGCGTCAGTTTAAAACTTTCTCAAGAAGATTTAAGAGAGGCCACGGAAGGAAAGGTGAGAAGAATGATTTGGTTTGTAAATCTGTGCTTAAAAAATTCATTAGTGTTGAGCATCCCAGGACTTCTCTCAGCCCCTCTACAAAACCAACCCCAAAATCCTGAAAAGCCACCAGAGCTGGGAGAAGGATAATGATGGAGAAGGGATGGAGGAGGGTTTTGGAGCCCCTAATTCTATGTAATTCTAGGAGATGGGAGAAGTAATTTCTCTGTTGTTGTGACACTGAATTTGACCATGACCAAACCACAAGAAGCTGGAAAAAGTAATATATTTAAAATATTGTCATTGTGAAGAGAAAATGATGCTAAGAAAAGCAAGGGACTTTAAAGTTCCTCAAGATTAATCCATCTAAATAATAATTAAAATTAATTCTCCTGCACTTTGCTCTTAATTAAAAAGAGAGGGGAGGAAAACCATATAGCATTGCAAAACACAGAGGCAACAGTTTTAGACCATAATATTAGTGAGAAAAGAATAACAAAAAATTCAGTTCTGTACTTTTTAAATTAGCTCTGGCATTTCAAAGGAAAAGTTGGATCAAGCTTGAAAAGTACAGAAGTTTTGTGCTACTGAATGAGAGGACTCATTTACTCTCAGGTCACTCTGCTAATATTAACAAAAGTAGCAAGTGACAGAGGATTATTATTACACCTTGAATGCCTGGCAAATATTACATTTAATAAGGATTTTAATGCTGCTTTAAACCAAACTCAGCAAAGTGAAGCACATCGAGCAAAACAAACATTACTTGATTATTACAATGAGAGTAAAAGGGTCAGAAGATTGCTTTAGCTCATCAACACCAACCCAGCAGAGTTATATCATGCAGTGTGTTTGCACATTTTAAAAAGCTGCTGCTGTAGTAGTTTCCCCCAGCAAAAAGTCAAACAGACTCTACTTTTGCATTCTTATTCAGCGAGGGAACACTATTTATTTCAATGCCTGTTTCCTCCCCCTTGCAAATCTTTACCCAGCAAAAAAAAAAAAAAATCTATACACCGGACTACATAATCGCTATTTAAATAGGAAAGACGGTTGAATTAAGAAGTGATTTCTAGCTCCAGCTTAATTTACTTAGCCCAGGATCCCTTGAATAATGCCAAGGTCTGCTACACACGCTGCTCACTCGTTCCATTTGCAGAGCAGAGGCAGCTTCCCCCGGAGAGCAACAAATGGGCAGAGCAGAGCGCTTCCAGAGATCCCAATCCCCGCGCAAATCAAGCCG
This sequence comes from Hylia prasina, assembly GCA_013397195.1. Classification (NCBI taxonomy): domain Eukaryota; kingdom Metazoa; phylum Chordata; class Aves; order Passeriformes; family Sylviidae; genus Hylia; species Hylia prasina. The sequence goes on from VYXD01008882.1 coordinate 256,016, forward strand.
AACCGTAAATTATCCTGGCAGGCAGAGACGTGCAAAGAGAGAATCACTTACCCCGCTTCTATTATAAGAAACTACAAAGTTTTTAAGAGTGGGGATCTTGGGATCCCTCGGGGGGAATGCAGCGGTGCAGCTGCTGCTTTAAGCCCGTAAATTGGCCGGTGCTGACATTATAATCAACTCTTTCTGACATGGAGCTCGCGAGAGTTGGCAGCGGCCACTTGATCTGCAGGCAGCCTCGGCCTCCCATCCCACATCTGCTCCCAGAGCGGCCCTGGAAATGCTCCAGTGACAACCCCAGGCTGGGCAAAACCAGGCACGGGGCTGGGGGAGCACAGGGAACAGTTCTGTGCATGGGGCATCTATTTTATAGGAATAAGTAGAAATGTAAATATAATAATTCAAGCCTCTCCTTCATCTTTCTTAAAGTACTCTCTCCCCTGTAATTTTGTTTGGGTTTGTTTTGTTTTGTTTTGTTTTCTGTATGCAAACCTCATTTTTCATTGTAAATAAGTATTTATTTTTGGTTTTAACAGCTGTGGCAGATAAACCCGGAATGTGCCCTGCCTGGACATGTCAACAACTGGCAAGCACCAGCTGCATCACTTGGCTCCTGCCCATCCAGGCCATGGCACAGATCTGCATTGTCCCCTTCTGATTTTAGGGTTAAAAACGGGACACATGTGATGTCACATGCTGCTTGCTCTCTTTTCTGAAGCTTCAAACAGGAAATCACCCGTGGTGCTGAGCACACCTGATATCCTCCTTTTTCCTGGGACTCCTGAGCTTTGCTCCCACCAGCATTCCACAGTGCAGGTGCAAAGCTGAGCCACAGCTGGGGGACATGTCCTACAGCACAGCATTAAAATGCAAAAATTCTGCAGGGCGCAGATGAAAACAGAGGGGTGGAGAAAATAAAAAAAAAATTCCATATGCCGCTCTTACAAACTTTCTTATCAAACTGCCTTCCCTGAGCCACCCCATGGAACCAGAAAGAGCGACTTGAAGGGGGACTGCTGTCCCACAGCAGCATCTGCTCTCTAGCTCTGCTCTGAAGAAATAAAAAAGGCAATTTTCCCACAATTTAAGCTTTTTTTTTTCTGCTGTCCACATTTCCTTCCCCCTTTAGAGCTGAACACAATTACCTTCCCTGTTTAATAATCAAACTACAGCTCTGTTTCAATTACACAAAAGCAATATTTGGCAACGCATAGAACAGGAATAAAGCAGAAATAAAAAGTTAAGGATGTAGTTTATAGACCTTAATATGCAGATTACAAGTGGGGTTTTTAAAGCCAGCATGGGAATTAGTGTTTTAACAGAGGAAAGTTCAAGAAAGCAAGATTATTTCATTCCTCTTGGTAATTTTACCACATCCTTTAGGATTAGACCTTCCACAGGTATTTTGCATGGATATGTTCACTGGACAGAATATGTCCCACTCTAAACCTAAAGCACCTGGCTGATTTTTAGGATCTCTTCAATCTTTTGAGGATTTCATAATTCTATGAAAAATCCCAAAACTTTCAGCACGGAACTGTCCAACACAGTGGGATTTCAGAATTCTTAGCCGAGATTGTTAACTCAGCAGTGTAATAGAAATAGTCAATAATAAAATAAGATTCATTCAGAATTATTTCTGGCAATAACTCTTGCTGATCAAAACCTTTCAAATGCAGGAAACACTAAATGGTGCCACTCAAACTGAGGCAGTTCTCAGTGTCTCAGCATTTCTTTCTCTGCTGCCTCCTCAGCCCATTTGGGGACGTGGCCAGGTGACACACACTTCCTTCATTTCTGTGACATCAGAGGGATGAATCACAACCCCCAAATCTTGTTATAGGACACTTTAAAGCAAATTTCAGATGCTTATGACCACGCTTGTGCTCTCAACCTCTTTGCCTTGAGCAGTGGAGAAGCAGCAGGAGACTCAAACACTAAAAAATCTGCTTCTGGCTTCATCTGTTTTCAAACCCTGTCCGTTTTCTCCTTCATTTGCTGTCAGGGCTGTGCCTTCCCCTCCCTCTGCTCCTCTTCAGAGAGCCCAAGGCACCCAGAGCAGCCCCCTGCTCTGAGGCAATGCCTTCCTAAATGCAAAATGTGGCATTTTCTGCCAAGGTGACCCTGGGATAAGTGGATCCACCGTCACAGGCTGTTTCCAAGGCACCAGGAAACTCCAAGTTCAGCCTTGGGGTTACCTGGATGTCTTCAAGTAACTGTCAGACCTCACCACAATTGTCCTTCAGCCTAACGTTAGACTATTATGCTGTGCTTTTTAAGAAAACTAAGCCAAATTCTGTATTTTTTCCCCTTTAATTAAAAAAATTAACATATAAATTAAAGTTGCACAACTGTGTGCCATGAGAGGAAACACTTCTTTTAGTTATTACTTAGCTTGCTAAAAATACCTGTGCGAAAATTAGAGATTAAATACATTTTATGCCCTCAGTAATTGTGTGGAGAGTCATCATTTTCTCAGTGGTCCTATGGGAGAGTGGAAGAAAAGGAGGTGCAAACCAGTGGGTGAAATATTATATATATATATATATATATGCTGTACACCTACATACATATATGTATTTATAACCTTACTTTTGTGGGCTTTGCCTTTATTTTTTTAAATATCTCTATCCATCTATCCAATGATGTTTTGTAAGGTTATGTCATTTTTTTCATTTAGGGCCAGGCTCTTAAAAATCTTATTCACTAAATATAAAAGTGTCTTTTCGTTATTTCACGTGTACGTGTGAAATCAGTGTCACATTGACACAGGGACTTTGTGCTGGTTTTGCATTGATTGACATTTAGGGAGGAGGGAAGAAGGCACCCACGGAAATGAGTTTTCGAAGAGGATCTGCTAAGAGTCTCCTCCATGCCTGACAAAAGTAATGAGCGGCTGGTTTTGAATACTGACACCTTGTTAAACCACTAGGAAGCTGAACATGCCTCTGTGAACACACATGTTAAAAAATGAAACAAACCCCGGGAAAACTCTTGTTCTTCCGGCCTGGGAACAGGTGACAGGCCAGGCCGGCCTCCGCCATGAGGCCGGGCCGGGCTGGGTGGGCCCTGCCGAGGGGCCGGGCGCTGCCTGGGGAGTCCGAGGGGCTCCGTCCTGGCTGGGA
>VYXD01008883.1:0-10459 GCA_013397195.1 Hylia prasina
TTGTGTACATACAGAGTATTTTCTCTTTAATAGTTGAGTGCTTTCCCCCTAGTGCTAAGTATTACTGAAACTAATGAAAATGTGTTTAGTTATGAGTAGTAGCAAGAGAAGTAACTTGTAGATCTGATGATAACATCCATTCCTTGTAAGTATAACAGAGGAAATTTGTGTGGGGGGCATTTCTCAGGTGCTGAATCTTTACAGAAATGTGAGATAGGTTTTTGTGTAATGGATGTTTCTCTTGAAAATGTTATAATTCATATGCTGCTTGATGTCACCACTAGTCTTTAGCTAGATAAGATAAATTTGGTCATAACAAATCCAATTCAGCTAACCTAGCTTGTTCTATAAACAAGCCCCTGTGTAAACAATGGAGCTCAAAAACAGACTTGAGTCAATCATGGCCAGTCCAGAGAGCAGACATAGTCAGGGGCTAAAACTCACACCAATCAATTGTCTAAGCCCAAGAGTTTTAAACTACTACATAAGAAAGATCCAAACAATAAAATGTAACAGCTTGGAGACTTTGTTTGCAGCAGATTTGGATGGCAGCAAATTCCAAAATGGTGAAACTAAGAACATCATGGAGGCCACTTTGTTCTCTGCAGCTTTAGGCTTCAGCTTCATGGTGTGCAAAGTTAAATATTGAACTGATTTTATTAAAAGCAGTGCAAGTCCATCTTACTTAGCCAGTGATTGTCTGGTAAGTGGATAAAAAGGTACCTGAGTGAAACTCAGTAAGTGCCGAAATGAACTGTAGATATACATCTAATATTCCACGTAGTACTTTGGACTAGAAACAGACAAAATTATCTTTTCAGGAGACAGGATTCTTCCCTTTCAGGTGCATATTGAATACCCCAGAGGAATAGCTATTCTTTAATGTGAAAAATGGTAAGCCCTGAAAGGGGAAAGTGATAATTCTAATTGCATTTTTGATCCCAATTGAAGTTGGGTGAGCAGCAAAGTTGGCCCAAGTTTCTGTGTATGGACTGTTTTTTAGATAATTGTCTGTATAGGCACACATACAGTATATATGTCATGGTTGAATGTAGTTGTATCTATGGAAACATGCACAAGTTACTCTATAGGTGTGAGCTGTGGAGTTTTTATATGAGGGCTCAGTTAAGAATCTGAGTATCATTGCAGGACCTGACACTCTAGACATAAACAATAGCACCTCCACCTTTGTGCTAACCTAGTCTGATGAAAATGATTCCTTCCAAGAGAAGCTTGTTTAGCTTGTCTAGTAAAAATTGGATGGACCTCTCTTCTCTGCTCATTATAAGACCCTTGGGAAAGATTAAATTTGAAACATAAAAAGCAAGTAATCTCTCAGTAATAAAGCACAGTCTGTAAAATACATTCATTTATTGTTAGCTGTAGTACCAAAACCCGTTGTTGTACACTGGTCTATTTTTAGGAAAAGAGAATTAATAATAAACCCCTGATGTCAGTAGCTTCTGGGAAACCCAGGAGAAGACTTTGTTTATTCTGTCCCTTTCACTGGCAGCTCCTGCAGGGAATGCTGTTGTCTCCTACTGGAAAGTGCCCTGAGCTTGTAGACAGTTTTCTCCTACCTCCTCTTATGAGGAGGATTTGACAGAGAGGAAATAGTAATTGCAAAAGAACATGGAACATTTATGTGTTCTACATCCTCTTGTGGATTTTCAGTGATTTGACATCCTAGGAAATAATTTGGTCCCACCGTAGATTTAGAGAATGGTTAAAAGGCATAATAAAACCAAGGCCTTTCTCCACACAATACTGAGCATGTTTATGAGTGCAAGAAACAGGTGTTTGTAGGGACACGTGTCCAGTTTTATCTTGTTGCTGTGCCTTAATCTGAAAATAGGGACCCCTGAGAGGGAGTTGGCCTCTGTGCAGCTGACTCTTCACCCTGTCTCAATCATGAGTTGGGAAGAGCTTGGTACTGCTGTCAGTGCCACTGAGAACACATTCATGCTCAAAGATTGGTGTGAAAGGTGTAAGGAAAATAGTAGAGACTTGGGGATATGGAAAGAACTCATTGATATATTCCACTTCACTAACTTCAGGTTTCAGCAGGCAATATTGGCCTTTATTCAAGGCCAGAGTGAGCCCTAACCTGGAAACAGTCACAGACAGAAGGTTGAAATGAAGGCAAGAGAATGGCTAGAAGACGCAAAGCTTGAGCGTGGGCAGAGTAGTATTACAGGGAATTGCCAAAAAGGAGTTTAATCTGCTTATGTGACTCCAGAGATTGTCACAAGCCATTTCTGCTGTGTGGTATGTCTGCATGAGCTAATTGAAGAGAGATGGACTTAGAAGAGAAAGCTGTGAGTTGCCTCCTGAAGGCCAGCAGCAGTGAAGAACAGTTTCAGATAAGGAAGACAATTAATTTGACATCTCTGGTCATGACCTTTTTTCCTTCTTTAGCATGCAGTGTTCAAAAAAAGGGGAAGATTTGCTAGAAGTGCTTGAGGAGAGCTCTTTATAGGCTTCTAAATTTGCAGCCACACATCATTTTTAAATCCATCAGTGAGATGACATTCTGTACAGTGCAGCTGTCCCTGGACAGCAACATTTTTAACCTATCTTTTCTGAAAAATATACCTACCCAAGCAGATCTCTTGGATAGCTAATGCCACATTTGTTCAGGAATCTGGTGAGCAAAGGGTGGAAGAAATACAGAGTAGATGAATATCGTGCTGTGCAGCTTTTGGAACACCAAAGTTTGTCAGTACAATGTAAAGTATTAGCAAGAATTTTGTAAACTTTCCAGTATGAAGGTCTTCAGAAGTTTACAATTGCTGTCCAAAACATTATTTAGGCAAGAGAATACCTTGCTCTTTAAACTTTAAATTATATTTTTCACAGAAAGTGATAGATGTAATAATGAAGTCAGTTTGTTGTAACACAACACATTTGTTGTAACAAGAGTAACTGATTTCACGGAGTTCATAAATAAACCATGTCATAAGTATCTCATATAAGCTTTAAAATTTGGTCTTGAAGAGAAAATCTGGTTTGCAACAACTAAGCTAGTTCCTGCTCTATAGGAACAGGTGTGGGCTTAGGGCAGAGGTTCAGGTACATGGATATCTACTTTTTCTTTAAGACAGCTTTGCATGGCCCAAGGAACCACTACCTGCTTATAATGCATTGAGTCAAACTACTTTTTTTCTTAATTAAAAATCCCACATGCTTTGTAGGTGCACAACTTGATTGTGTGTGTGTTGTTTTTGGTTTGGGTGTTTTTTTTTTTTCTTTCAGTTACACAGAAGTTAGAGGTTACTTCTATAATAATTACTCTACAAGCAGTGACTTGGTTTTGTTTTAAATAAAAATTCATAATGCTGTTAATGATGGCTAAAAGCTTGTACACAGCTGCATTCTGGACCTAGACTCCAATGACAAAAGAGAATCCCCATCTCTTCCTTCTTAGTTGTTTTTTGGGGTTTTTTTCCTTTTGTGTGGGATGGACAGATGGGTTCCAGTGGAAAGGAAGGGGTGACACTGCTTGTGGCCAGCCTGGGTCAGATTTGGACTGACAAGCCCTGGGCTGCAGAGCTGTGAACACCCCAGTGAGCCAGGCAGCCCTCAGGGTGTTGGTCAGAAGTGCTGATGCCCTCTGATTTCCTGCCATTTGCTATTTCACTGCACAATCATTGATATATTTGAGATTTATTTTTTTTTTAATATTGGATTAACATTTTCAGATAAACTGTAATCCTGGGAGTGCCTAGTACATTGTTGAGAGGTTGTTAAATGGTTTATGGTGATTGTGGGTTTACTCTTAGTTAGTTGCTTATGTCAAGATAGTTTAGGATTATTTTGAAGATGTTATGCCTTGACATTAACATGCTAAACACATAGAGGATTTTTTAATATCAGCAGTAGAAATGTTAAATATGGCATGTCAGTATTGGTTGCTATTAAAAGGACTGTCTATATTAAATGAAGCACTAGGCTTTCTGGTTGGCAATGGTAATGAAGAAAGAATATTCTGAGCTGGAAGGGACGCACAAAGGATCATCAGAGCCCAGTTCCTGACCCTGCAAAGGACAACCCCAGGAACCCCAGCATGTCCCTGAGATTGTTGTCCAAACACTTCTTAGCTCTGTCAGGCTGCTGCTGTAACCACTGCCTTGGAGAGCCTGTTCCAGTGCCCAATCACCCTCTGGATGAAAAACTTTTTTCTAATACCCAATCTAAACCTCTGTGACAAAACCCAAGGATGTTAGTGCAGCAGCTGAGTGTTTGTAATGTTTGTGTGTCTCTGCTGTTCCTGCAGAGCAGCTTGCAGCACACTGCAGTCGTGGATCATGGCTCTGATGAAAGCACTGGGTCATTGTGCTGCTTTAAACATGGCCAGGAACCGATCAGGTGAGGGAGCCTTGAGGTCACAGGTGACCTGCTGAGAGACCTGCTGAGAGACCTAACCTGAGCAAAAGGAAGGGAGAGTGTCCCATGAGACAAATGTCACTGCTGCCAGGAAATGGAGCTCCATCTGCCAGTGTGTGAGTTGGCAGAATGAGATGGGATGTAGTGGAGTGAGTTAGTGAGTTAGTTAGTGTTGTGTAGTTAGTTAGTGAGTTAGTTTGTGTGGGGGGTGCTCAGAGCAGAAAGGAGCATGAATTCCCTAGGAGTGCACCTGAGATCCTGTGCATAGCTGTGGTACTTGGCTGCTTGGCTTTTGAGATCCATTCGTTTTCTAGAAGCAAGAGGCCAACAAATGCAAAATTCAGTCTTGTCAAAAGTTATTTCTCTTTGGTAAAATGAGCAGCTACATCAGTTGCAGGACTCAGCCCTGCATAGTCCAAATGACCAGGCTCCCATGATGATCAGGAAGGTGCATTCTGACTTCAGCTGACATCAAACTTCATTTCCCATTTTGCTTGGGCAAAATCACGCTCATAAAAGTATCTTCTAAAGTTCTTTCAACTTTGAATGAACTCGTTGATGCTGGGGTAGCTATAGACTTGAACTGATAGAGGTAATAAATGTTATTGCCTGTAGAAAATGTATCTTTTGCCTGAGATGCTGTTGCATGGTGGTAACTCATTTGATTTCTCAGCCCTTGTCTTCATCATTTGTGCCTGTTCACCAGATTCGTTTGCTTGTTCTTTATTGGCAGTTTTGATTGGCAGTTTATATGCGAGTGTAATTTAATAACTCAATAAAAGTGCTTTTTACACAAATAATATTCTATAAAAGAGGCACATTTCTTCAGGGTAATTCCTCAGATTCTTAATGAGCCACGTAGATCCTGTGTTAGATCATGGCTCCTTGTAAAGGGTTTATAACTGTGCTCAGATACTTTGTTTGGTGTGTAATCAGCTTTAATAATGGCTGTGTAACCATTCAGGGATGACAAGAAATCCTATGGAAGGAACTAGAAGGGACTATAGAAACTTAATTAGAGTATATAAACATTTTTCTAAATACCTATAAACACATAAAAATCTGAATTGCTTTATAACTCTTTCTCATCACAGCTGAGATAGTGGAAGATTCTGTTTAACCTGAGGGCTTTTCCCATGAGCATCTCTGCAGGACTCTGAGCTGCTGCCCCATGTGTGGCTGAGGATTTGTGCCTCTGTGGCCCCTCACTCACTCTGTGTCTCTGGGCAGGGGATGCCAGGGATGAATCACACACACAGACACCCCTGTGGCAGCCCTGCTGTCCTCGAGGGACGTGGGACATGTGTGTATGGGTGGTTTGAACAGGAGTCAGTCTCAGATCACTCACAGAAAGTGCTCTTGAAAGAACAGACTTCCTTTAAAATTTAGTATTTTTTAAAAATACTGGGTTTTTGTTTCTTTTCCACTCTTCAATGATTTTTATGTTTCAGTGTGATGTTGTAATGTTCTCTATGGTATTGTATTAATTCCTTAAGGTTATGCCTTCAACATACACAATATAATCAGGAGTTGAGGTTTTCTCAAGTTTTCTGTTGAAAAATTCATGTTCAAGTGCTTATAGCTTTGCCAATTTAGTAACTTAGGCTCAAGGTAAATGCTAGTATTTTGTGTGCCTAGTGTGTTGTTTTGTTTTGTTTTTTAACCTCTTATAGATTTGGAGATTAGGGAAAGTGAAAAAAAAATAATCTGAAGTGGTTGAAATTTCTAGGAATGATAAACGGCAAGAATGCATTTTTTCCCTCTCCTTTAAGACTTCCTTGATGTTTAATTTGAAGTGCTAAGGTATGTTTCTAATCTGAAGTGGGAACACAAAATCTGTAAAAGAGGAACTTTGTTATCTGCAGGCTTGTGGTTTTTTTGTGTAAATCTGTAAACCCAACCACAGGTGACCAAAATGTAAACCTCTAGTTTCACAGACAGACTACTGCCAGGGTGTGATGGTAAATGCTCTGAAGCTGCTCTCAAAGTGGTCCCTTCCACCTGCAGTTCCTGCTGAGCAGGCTCTGGAAGTGCTGGATAGAATCCATACTGAGGGATTTTTGCACCAGCTTGTGCTGCATTCAGTGCCTGGGACAGAGTGTGGTGACTGACAGGGGCCCTTGCAATCCACTCAGGAAATTAGAGAAATTAAAGGCTGTTCTGAAAGTGCTGGATTTTATCCTTTCTGATCCCGCAGAATTCCTGACTGTCTCTGGACAAGGCACAAAGCGGGGGCTTTGCAGGTGGCTGTGGTTTGCCTGGCTGTGCCTTGCAGGACTGCTGAGTGCTGGCTGTGACTTAAAAAGTGAAAGAAAATGAAAATCCAGATGACGAACTGAAATGCCAAGTCCACTGATGAAGTCTCACTCCTGGTTATGACGTGGGGTCTGCCAAAACACATGTCAGAGCTGTCTGGTTCAGTTTTCATGTGTGTGAAATAATGTCAGTCTCGTTCATACAATGTTGTAAAAGGGAATGAAGTCTGTAGTGATGAAAATCTGTAGGAAAACAGACTTTTCTATCCATTGCAAGGTGGAAAGTATGCACTGTGTGTGACCATGCAGGACAAGCACCAAGTGCTAATGTTGTCTGTGCAGTGTTTTGCAGCACTTATTTAAATGTTTAATTCCGTGTTTCATTTTCTGATACCTGTTGTTTTTTGGATTACTTTGAGGTAGCCTGTGAATACGTGGCAAAGAAAAGTTCTGTCTGTCCAAGGAGCAGGGTATGAGCTGACATCAGGGGTTGAGGGAACCCAGTGCTTGCCCAGTGAAGAGAAGAGAAGCTCCTACTGGGTTGCCCCCCGGCAAAGAGGAGAACAAAATGTGACCCAGAGGCAGCATTGCAGCTGCCCTCCGAGAAATAATCAGAGCTGAAATGTTCTTCTCAGGACTGGCAGAAGGGGCAGCACCCACCAGCCCAGTCCTGGGAGGGGTCAGTTTGTGCCACAGGAAAAAGCTTCCCATGGGCAGTGCCACCCAGGGCAAAGTCACCCAAAGGACTCTCCAACCTCAAATATCTTTAACAAGGGTTATTCTTTCCTGCCTTGTGATGGGAACGGAGGGTACTGGCAATTAATCTCTTTCAGAATCAGCTCTTTAATGCCCAGTTCTCAGGGCTTCTTCTAGTTCCCAGACAAGGGTTAGGAAAGAAAATGAGGCAAGAATTTACAGAAATGGGTATGATAATTGGGGGAGGAGGGGAGTACTGGAGTTTGTCATAATTTATGAATGCAGCAGGTTTAACTTCTATTAGTGTCAGGTTTTATTAACAGCCTTTTCACTCTCCTTGCGTTCCTTCTATTTTCCAGGAACAAGAACATGCAGTGTCTTCTCGGTGGCTCTTTTGTCACTAAAGGGCCTTCCTGGTTTTAAGGCAGAAATGTCATGAAGAGGTAGGTACAAGTGAAGAGATTATTCCTCACTGTTTCATTTGCTGACAAATGTAGAACAGAACACAGTTCTGTTCACAGTTACCAAGGACAGAAAACTGAATTGCCTGTAGGCATTCACTTCATTGTAAATTTATGGCATGACTGTAATATTTGCATTAATCCCATCAGCACAAAGCATACATAAATGCATTTAGAATTATTTTGTCTTGCTCATACAATTTACATTAAGAGCCATATGCAGAATTGTATTTTCACAGCAAGTTTTTACACATAATATTAAATTTTTTCTCCTTTTCTCCCATTAGTATGTTGCATATTTTTAAGTCTAGCTGGGCTCAGTGCCAGCAAGGAACTACAAGGATCTATGGCAACTGCCACATTTGCACTTTGCATTTACAAATCAGTAACTAAACTCTCATTAAATATTCTTAACCAGCCTGTTCAACATATGCTTGCTTGGGTATTAGTACTTATAAGTTGAAACAAATTAGATCAATAGCTAAATTTGCTTCTTAATAGCCAAAGATATTTGAGAAATAATAGGTTTTGGAAGGTAGAAGAGGCAATGCCTCCTTTCTGCTTCATTCTTTTAAAAATGAGACATTCAGCTCTGCTCAGCAAAGTAAAAAGGTGGAAATTTGAACTCCCTCTCCACATCTTACTTCTCTGGGGAGACAGGCATAGGAGGACCTCTCAAATGAGGCCAATAAACATCCACTAACTCATGTGGCTCAGAAATTAGGTTTTGTTTTGAGATACATTTTCTTCTATTTCATTCATGTTTCTTCCTTTTAGACATCCATTAAATACAATACAATTTCTTTTTAATACTGAGAGTCCTGCTTGTGGAGAAGCATTTTCATCTTTGAATTCTACTGCTGGCACTAATTGCAGGAAGAACCATTTAACAAAAGAATGTGCAAAATCATGAATGTTAGCTCATGTTATACCCTTAAAAAGGTTGTTGCCTCTGCTTAAATAGCTATTTAATGCACTTGCAGAGATTATTAATGATGAGCTTTTAGTTAATTTCACTTTGTTATCAAAATCACAGAGACAGTGCAAATCATATTGTGATGGTTTCAGGTTTGTGCTGCTTCATATGAGAGCCAACAGCAGCTCATCCAAAATGAACCAGAGACCCCTCTGTATGGTGAGAGCTGTTTTTCAATGGGCTGTTTGGAGCATCTGGTGGTGCTCCCACCACTCCACCTGACTGGGTGCTGGGATTCTGCTCGTGGCCTCTCTCTGGCTGTGATGCTGAACACACTTTGTCTTTGCCTTTATTTCCAAATCTCTAAAACGGGATTAATATTGGTGTATTTGACAATATTCCACATAGATTTATTTTTATACTGGTAAAAACCAGTGTTTCCACAAGTGGAGGTTGTTAGCAAGCAACAGCTTGGGCTTTTTGAGGTGTTCATGGTTTTTACTTGCATCTTTATCCCACTAAGGAAGGTTAAAATATGACAAAGCCTCTTCATATTTCTGGAGCAAAACCCTTCAGGAAAAAAAATCTTACTTTTTGCCATGTAACCCAGGATGCTGACAAGCCTTTCATTTTTTCAGTAGTCTTGCCCCACCCCATATCTTGTTTTTGACTTTCTAAGATAAGAAAACCTTTTTCCCTGGAGAGACCTGGACATGTAACTGCCTTAATGCAAAGCCAGAAGAATCAGTTGGGAAGCATGTGTTGGTAACAGATCCTACTGCAGGGAAATAGCTCTTTGTGTTAACTGCATGAGCTGGGAAGCATAACTGAAATTTAATATACAACAGCCTCTGATACCTAAAATGAAGGAGCAGCTAAACCCCTTCTTTCAAGAAAAAAAACCCAGGTGTGCTTGTTAAGTGTGAATCTTCAGACACTGACATGCAAGTGTGCATGAACCAGTGGGAGGCATTTGGCCTCTAGTAAGAGACTTCTCCAAATCACTGGAATTTAGAAAATCATTTTGATGCTTTTATTTTTGCTCAGGGCACAAACGGAACTGCAGGAATGAGCAAGTGCTTTCTTTTTGGCTCAGTGTTGGGAGCAGGTTTTTCTGTCTGCTGCTCTGACCCGGGCTTGCCTGGCACGTTCAGTGTGTGACCTGCACACTGGGCTGCACAAAACTGGATCAGAGCTGAGCAGCTGGGCAGGAACAAATTTTCACACAGGAAAATGCTGAAAGCATGTTTGAGACCTCTGTAACTGCAGGAGGTGTTTGTTTGTTTTATCAGCACATTGGTGGTGAGAGGAAAGGAGAAATTAGAGAGCAAAGCTCCAGAGCAGCAATGCAGGCATTAACTGCCCTTCTCCGTGCTGAAATAGATTACTTGCATTTTCTTCAGGTAAAAGGCAGATTTCAATGTTTATTTTGCTTCTGTAGGTGAGATATAACCAGTCATCACCAAATAAACTGAAATAGATGGAGAATTAACTCTTATTTTTAGAATGGACAGGTTTGCTTGCTTAATGATAATGTGTTGGGGGTTGGGTTTTCTTTCCTTGTTACCTGTGGAATTTTTTCCCATTGGTTGCTCAGAAGCACTGATGGCTGGGTGCCTGACACGGCGGGGAGGAGAACTCTCGCTCTCGCTGGGCCTTCGGCAGAGGTCAGCGGGGCTGTGCTGGGGGAAGGGAACTCGCCGCTGCTGCGGGAGCCCAGCTCGGTCCTGTCTCTTCTGCTGCGG
>VYXD01008883.1:11001-126751 GCA_013397195.1 Hylia prasina
TCCATCCCTTCAGCCACAACTCCAGGGTTCCTGATCCATCCCTTCAGCCACAACTCCAGGGTTCCTGATCCATCCCTTCCCTCCGTCCCTGTCTGGGCCGAGCCGCCCCACAGCGCCCCCTGCAGCCGCGGGGGGATCATCGCGCCTGCCCTGCCCGCCGGGAGCCACCAGCGCCCCTGCTGGCTGTGCCCGGAACTGCAGCAAAGGGGAAAGCGCCGCTCAGGAAAGCTGTTCCCGGGTTCCTGGTTCTGTTGATTATTAATGCTGGAGTTGTTGTTTTGTTTGCCTTCTTATACATACAAATAAAGAACTGTTATTTCTATCCCCATATCTTTGCCTGAGAGCCCCTTAATTTCAAAATTGTAGTAATTCAGATATAGGAGGTTTACATTCTCCATTCCAAGGGAGACTCCTGCCTTCCCTAGCAGACACCTGCCTTTCAAACTAAGATATGTTTTAAAAAAATAATACTTGTCCTTTACAACTCTGCGGGGCCAAAGTAAATTTTGTCACATACTACTTCATTGTTTTAAGAAAGCCTTAAATGCCTTGGGAACGTCTCTCTTTAAGCTCTGTCTGCAGTACTTCAGTGACACTAAGCTGTTTTTCTCACCAAGACTAACAGAGCAGAAGTGGCTTTTATTCTGATGACAGTTTGCATATTTAGTGCCTGCATTTTTCAATAGTAGTTAAATCTTGTAAATAAATCTGTGATGCACTGCAAATAAAAGTTCAAGGCCAACATGTTTTGGAAGAAATAACAACTTGGAGGGGGGGATTTTGTTTGCTTTTCTGTTTGGGTTTTTTTTTTTTTTTTCCCAGGAATAGTAGAATTTTCTATGTAAATGTGTTTAAATGTCAATTGTTGACAAGCTCCAATACATGCTGGATGTTATTTTCCTGAAAATCAGAATAACAAAATTCAGCAGTTGGCCTAAACCATTTTCATTATTTCCAGCTGGCGTAAATATTCTGTGATCTTAATCTAAGGTTCTTGCCTTGTTGATTTTATAGGTATTTATTACACAGTTGCAGACAACTTACAAAATTGGCAAGACTGTTTTAGCTAGTGATTCTGGATTATCAAACTTGTTGTTTGAGACATGAAAACTCATACTGAGTATTTTATCTAAACTGCTTTCCTACATACAGTTGGGCTGGAAATCTTGAGGACTGGACTTCAGAGAACTGTCAGGCTTTCCCTGTTTCTGAACAAGTCAGAAATATTTCTAAAAATGTTATGTTTTGTGATTAATGAAGCACTAGGACAATACGTTGCAAGCATAATCAAGTACCTTGAGTACCTGCATTTCATTTATTTTCATTGTAAGTACCTTTCTTTTTCCTGGCTCTTTTCACTATGATAAAAATAGTTGTAAAGTGTGCCTTTGTGATGGAAGGGAGGAGCAGCAAAACAGAGCTCTTTTCTGGGTCTTCTGAAGAAGTTAAAACACAAATTTCCAGTCATCTCTCCTGAGTTCCTTCAAAACCTCACTGCCCACCCAGGCTGGATGTTTGCCTCATCTTTCAGTGCACAGGGACAATGTGTTCCTATGCCCTCAAGATCTGTTTTGAACCACATCCACCTTTCCTGAATTCCTTTGTTTCTAAGGGCTGCTTCCCAAGGAACTCTCTGAATAGGTCTCCTAAATAGGCCAAAGTCTGCCCTCCAGAAGTCTAATGTACAAGTCTAATTGATGTTCCTCCTGATTTCACCAAATATCGAGAACTCTACAATTTCATGGTCGCTGTGCCCCAAGTGACCTCCAACCACCACATCTCCCACCAGCCCTTCTCTATTTGCAAACAACAACATCTAACAACAAAGTCTAACATAGTCCCCTGGTGGGCTCACTCACCAGCTGTGCCAAAAGTTGTCCTCAACACACTCCAAAACCTTCCTGGACTGCCTCTTTTCTGCTGTATTAAGTTCTCAGCCAGTCTGGTAGGTTGAAGTCACCTACAAGAACAAGGGCTGAAGATCCTGAAACATTCTCCATCTGCTTGTAGAATAAGTTGTCCATCTCTTCTTCCTGACTGGGTGGACAGTAACAGACTCCCAGTAGGGTGTCAGCCTCGTTGGCCTTCCCCTTAATTCTTACCCATAGGCATTCAACTCCATCCTCATTAGTTTCAATACCCATGGTATCAAAAGCCTCCCTAATATAAAGGGCCACTCCTCCACCTCTTCTCCCTTTCCTGTCTCTAATGTATGTATACATTAGATATATAAACCCAATGCCATTCTTTTCTATTTATATGAGATAAAAAGAAAGACTTGAAGTTGTACTTGCATAAAAAAAAGCCATTGGACAACAGCCTTACTGGATAGAGGAGCTGCTCAACATTCTGTCAAGCATCTGAGATAAGAGAAGGCTGATAACACTGGTTGATGAAAGATTTACTAGAAATCTAGGGAAGGAAACTCCTCTTGCCTGATTTGCAACTTAAGTGATACTGGCAGTATCCTGATCAGTGTTAACACTCTTTAGGGAAAGGGATGTATTTGGGCTGTATTTGTTCCTATGAATAGGCAGAAAAGGAAACTTGGCGTCCATTCTTTCAATTTGCAATCCCAAGTTTAGTAATAACTTGGAAAAGTGAGAGAATGTATTTTTTAACAATTTAGCTCCTGCTAGAACTGATGAATTCATTCAGTAGAACTAATTCTATTCAGTGTGGAAGCTCAGGGCAGAACAAAAAATTAAGGAATAAGCTGAATGTTTCTCCTTGAATGAAAATGGGGTAGGATAGTCTTTCTGACTAATCTAGACTGAATATTGAGTTCAATGAAAAAGTGTACTTGACCCCAAAATTTCCAGAGGGAATCAAGACAGTTTGACTTCTGTTCTATTCTCTGAATGCCCAACTGGCTGTGAACCAACCTCAGAGCCAGGAAAACCTGGAGAGGAGACTACTCCTAAATGGTATTCTGAATTCTTGTTTAGAAAGTTGTCCTGTAGGTGTTGGAGTCATTGTGTGGTTTTTATTTCATTTGTAATGACATATAAGAGGAATTCCAGCCAGTTGCAGCAGCATGGAATGTGCCTCCTTGCTGCCCTTGGAGTTATTTTGGTGAATTTTATCCTTTCCCTATTCTTGTTGTAACCTCAGAAATTTTATAAGTAGCTGAAGGAGCAGTGCATATTTTGGTATATCTGCTCTGATTGGTTAGGACAATTAAAATCTTTCTGACAAAGCCCAAGAGAACACAGCACAGCACCCTCTCCTTTTGGCAGCCTCAAGGCTGGCAACACAGAAAGACAAATAGAGGTTTTCATATTTTATCTTAGTAATTACATGCTTCAGAGGCCACAGGACCATATTTAATGGCTTTAAGTACACTGTGGAAAAAGGGAAGAGGAACATGGTGTTGGAAGAATTCCCAAATTGAAAAAGCTTTAGCCCACCTTTTAGCCCATCTATCTGTAATCTTACATTACCATGTGCTATAAGAAGAAAGAGCCAAACTGATGCTTTTCAGCTTCTCACAAAATTGTTCCTGCAGTTCTGAGATAATTCTTCTGTTTATGTACCAAAATCAAGTTTGTCTCTTGTGGCAAGAGTAGTAAAATATGAAGCTAAACTAATAATATGTATAATGGTAACCCACATATGTTCAGCTGCCACTGTGAATGAATGTTTCCACATTCTCCAGTCCATCAAATATTTGGGGCAACAGATGCTTTCTGTTCTTGATAATTTCTTAAAAGTAAGAGCTTTGGTCACTTTATTTGAGGAAAATGTGAGATGATGTGTGCAGTCTTATGCACGCAAGAGAATTGTGTTTAGTAGGTAAAGAGAGTTAAAAATTGTTTTACTCAAATTAATGCAACAATATCTAACTGCAGACAAAGATGCTTAGTTTACAAGATCTGTAGTTTTGCTTAGCTGACTTCAGATGTATTGTTTAAAGAGCAGTCATGCAGAAGGAATTTTAACTGTACAGGTTTCTAAACAGACAGAATTCAGTTGCTTTCATGTGCATTACAGATTTGACGCTTTTTGTTACTAGAGTGCATTTACTGCCTTATGAAAGAAACAATTACTCATTTTAACCAGGAAGAGAGATAAGTAGCTGGTAATTTGTATATTGAAAACTGCAGTCTGTACCTGAGAAAAATGCATAAGAATATGATGGTACATCTTGTGCTGAGATTAATCTCTTTTAACTCAGTTTCTCAGAATTAAAACCTGGAAGGCATAAGGTTCTCTTAGAATGCGATGTGATTATAATCTCTGATACTGAGCTGACTGATTTAGTAACAGCTTGAGGTACTCTTTTTGCCCTAAAACCTGGATATAAGAGCTTCTTTTGTAATGAAACCTGAAACTAGAAAATGCTTGTGTGTTTTGTGCTTCATTAACCTCTATAGCCTGTGGTAATTTTGGAAAATATCTCAAAATAGGTTTCTAGTTTGGGTGAATTTCATTAAAGCTCATTCTTGGTGGTTTACTAATGGGGACATATAGTTTTCTCTAATGATCAGCATCAGGGTTCTATAGATTCATAACCTGGGCTGGGATTTTGTCTAGAGCTGCTTATAGTAAGTCATTTACATAGTAAGGATAGACACAATTTTATTCTGCTTTCAGTCATTTCCAGCAAGTGGCACAGTTTTTAATGTGGGCCTTGTTACCTTCTTGACAACTGTATTATCCTTTAAGGGAGGTCTGAAGCCTTTTAAGCCCCTTGTATGTGAATATGCTTGGGAGGTGAGGGTTGTGCTGCTTTGCTGTTGTGTGCAAGATAAAGCAGCACAGGACATGGATGTAGATAAGCACTTCACTCTGACAGACCTGATGTGGCAAGGAGTTAAACAGCATCTCCCTGCAAGCTTGGCTGTATTTACTGGAATATTGGAAGCAACCACCAAATGCTAGTCGTGCTAAAAATACAAGATTTGCCAAATTACAGTCTAACTGGAGTTTGGCTGCTTCCCACATTTCCCTGTCCTCCCTCACAACTGCTATTACAACTCCTCCCTCTTTTGTTGGCATTCTCCTCTCTCCTGTTCACCTTCTCACTTCATTAGTGGGATGCTGTAGTTTTTTGTTACTGAGCTGCTGGCCTATGACTACATTCCCTTTTCTTTAGCTTACTCTTAACCATTGCCATGGATACAAACTTAGTTGAATTAAATACTGACAACATGTTCACAAAGAATAATGACCCAGTGATGTAAGAGACAAAGCATATTAGAAGTCAAAGTGATTGTCCTAATGGGTTTTATTGAATATTAAGCAGGGTACTGGAAGGGATGCCTTTCTAGTACATCTGCAGAGTTGTGTTGCCATGCCCAAGTTTCTCTTACAAACTGCTGTGCTCAGCACCTTCATCTGACCTTGTCAAACTATGCTGTGTTCTTAGTTTAGTGTCAAATACAGACAAATTACACATGTGAAGACTACTTAGCATTTTCAAAAAGCTGCCTTTTGTCACCATGCCTTAGAGGTATAAATTCATATATCTAATAAGAAAGTAGTTTTGGGATGAAAAAAGATGCTGAGCATACAGGCCCCATAATTAATTGTTATTTTCTTGTAAAATAATGTTAAAACCAATTCAACAAAAACAAAGCCATGTTTCTGACCTGCCTGGTGCATTGAGTGTAGAGTTTTGGCTTGATTGGCTCAGGGTGGCGTGGGGTGAGTAGCTCTGCTGACCAGCACTGCCTTTGTGGAACTGCCTTTTCTGGAAGGGTGCACTGTCCCACCACCTTCCTGAGAGCTGAGGCAGGAGGTGGAGGGAACACATTCAGCTTCTCACCTTGTGGGTTCTCTTCACCTTCACATTAATAGTGAGATGATGGCAGGATTATGGGTGATTTACTGCAAATCCATGTGGCACACAGTGTAAACTACAGCTGTGCAAACTGCTACCTCAGCCAGAACTACGTGTTGTGGTTCTTCATTTTTCACCTTTGTTGTTGGAGGAAACCTGGAACAGCTCTGTCTGCCCTTGGAAAACTTTTTTTGTCCCCCATGGGACTTGGCTGAGTTGGTTTTGGTTTCCTACCAAAGGGCTGCCAGCCCTGTGCTGAGAGATGCATTCCTCTTGCTGTGCCCAGGATCTCCCCAGCAGGCTCATGCCCCTGGGAGGTGGCACATCCTCTGTCTTCCCAGTCTGTGAGGTTTAGAGAGTCTGAGAGGGGCATAACCTGTGGTTAAATGACAAATATCTGAGACACTGCACTGTCTGCTACACTCAAATCACAGGGTGAATGAAGATCTTGCCCATGTTGTGATGAAACTTGTCATGGTTTCTAAGTGCCCAGGACTGTCCATACAGCCTTGTTCATCCTTGCCTATACAGTCTGTAATTATGTCCAAGATTCTGCATTCAGGGATGATCACAGAAGATTAGAAAGAGCTGGTTGTGCTGATACTCAGAGTTACAGCTGTCCCCTCTCCCTGGTACTGCAATTGCTCCACGTGCTGTGTCCTGTTACATTGCCCTGGCTGAAAACAGAATTGTGTGTTTGGAACCTGATACAGCTCAGGCATTTACTCTTTTAAGGCTTTCTAGCATCAAACCCCAGAGAACTGTGGATCAGATACAAAAATGCAGTGCAGAGATAATTTAAGGAAAAGAATATTAACTGTTCATGCCAGCTTTAGCTATTTACCAGAAATGCTATTTCAAGACTTATTTATCTGTTTCCATCTTCACTGTGGTAACTTAGGGTATAACAAGTAATTTCAATTAATTTTCCTTTTCTTCTTTCTCTCTCCATTAAATAAATTTCTTACCTGTAAACACAGTTTCTCACAGTACATGAGAATTAAGACATTTTTGTGGGGACTTCATAGGCAGCCTGTCAAATTCTCCAAGGACAGGGCTATAAAATGTTATCAAATATGAATGTTATTCAGAAACTTTGTAAAAAGTTGGGAACTACCTGAGTTAAAGTTATCAGTTCTTGAGAATGAATCCAAGATTCCCCGTTTCCCAAGGTGAATCTCTAAGACGTGCTGTGTTGTTTCACATCCAGAAAGTTCCTTACTTACCAATAAAGGCTGAAAATGATTCCCAAAACATCTGAAAATGAAGGAGGAGACATGAGCAGACTTTGAGAGTTTGTAGGTAGCCAGGGCCATGGGATATGCCCTGTAATTATTTACCCAGAAGTACTCTCAGCACTTTGTTACTCTGGTGGTTGGGGTGGGTACCATGGAGCCCTGCAGAGCTGCCCACCCCTGAACTAGGAACTGGTTTAAGGAAATTTAACTTGGAAATTTTTGGAGTCCTATTTATTCTCACACAAATATTCCCTCAATGTTCTGTAGTGATTTTTACTGCTGTGATAATCTCTTCGAGGGAGAAAACTGCTTTCAAGTTATGTGATTGAAAAAAAGTGCATCTGACCTTGCATATTCTGAGTGATGTGTGAGAGCTGGGTGCTGCAATGAGTTCTAATTCCCCCCGAGCCACTCAGAAGCCTGGTTAAGAATACACATCCATTAATCTTTCAGTCTCTATGGGACTGATCATTTGATTGCCTGCCTGTGTAAACATTTGCATTTTGAGAATATTGAGTGCTCTTTATCAGTAACAAATCACATATTGACATCAACTGGAGATGTATCAGTGTTGTCATCCAAGCAGACCACCCACTGCTTTGGCTTTTATGATTTCTTTGTCAGATATTTGCATAGTAGAAGCATTATAATGAGAATCTACTTTTAAGGGAAGGAATTTCCCTGTTTGTGCAAATCTCTGGAGCCTTGGTATAGCCTTTATTCGATGTGGAGTTTAAAACATCTGTGTTTAAACTGATCAACTGGCATTACTCCTGGGGGAATACAGCTATTTTCTTATTCCTGATTTTAACCTTTCATGAGCCAGTTGAACACACTGCTTGGAAATGGAACATGTGTGCCTTTCTCAACCCTTCTGTTCCAGACAGCCCAATTAAAGTGAAATGTGAGGGGTGATTGCTCCAGATGATGTGCTGATCCAATATTAAACAGCTAAAAATATTGAGTAGCTTCATTGTAGCAGGGTCCCATATGCTTCTTGCAGCTAATAAGGGATGGTTTAAATAACAGAATTCAGGAAATAATGAACTTGGTAAACGTTCTGAGGCACCCAGTGTGGGATTTCTGGTGTCCCAGTAAGGCTGTTCTGTGAGACAAGCCATGGCAGACCTTCACACACCCCCGTGCAAGCCCCAGCAGAGACAAATGGTCTGACTTCCAAACCACAGCAACAGAAGGAAACTTTGCCTTCCCCAAACAAAGGAACTGTGTAAGTTCTTTACTCTTTGACCTTGGGGGGATCTGGAGGAGTCACTCGAAGGTTTCCTGTTCCCCCAGGACTTGTCTGTAATTTTGCTGCGTTGTGGATGCTGGGTCAGGACAAGCTGCTTCCCTGTGGCTGCTGCACTGGGAATGTGACACAATGGCAACAATAAGGGTGTTGTGTCAGGAGTCTTGGGTTACCTCTGCAATGAGAAGCAAAATCTCCATCAATTTAATGGCATTTATGTTGTAAAGGGAGATGAGGCTCTCTTACCTTGGAACTGTGAGCCAGCACGGGAAGGTTTCCTGCTGTGTGAAGGACTAATCAGTTAAGTACAGTCTTTGTGATAAATCTGTCTTCTCTGAACACTCCAGACTTACTTTTTCCATGGATAGTTGTCTCCTTTTAAATCTAGATTTATTTGTTTGTGTTTGCAGACTGCTTGAATTACAAAGCAAACGGAGGCTTAGGTTATGATGTGTCTGGTATTTTCCATCTGTGGTACTGACCCACTTCCTTGGCTACTCATGTCATTATTCCACCCACTTCCAATTCACAGATACTTATAAAAAATGAATAAATATAGGTCTTAAATGGGGCAGGAAATACTGATTTTTGGTATTTTCCCTAGTATTCAGCTCACAGAATAACGTTGAAATCTTGGACTCAAATTTTGTCCCTTTGGTACAGAAGAAGGGGGGTTGGAATGGGGTGTAATGTAGCCATGAATAGATGTAAGCAGCCTTTATTTTAATTTAAGTTATTCCTGACTTTGGGCCAAAAATTTCAAGTATTTATTGCAAATATTGGATGTGCCCTTTGGAGCAATGTACTGCTAATTAGTTGTCTTCCTTTAAAAACAAAGATCTTTTTACTTGCAGTCTAAACTTCATCCTCAGAAGTGCTGAGCTCACATTGGTGGCAGCAGCTCCGCTCGGTTGGACATGACCTACTTGAAATTAATACTTGTAGTTGAGCACAAGCCTGAATTTATATCACAGTGCATCTCTCCAGATGTGTTTACCAGAATGTGTTTATGAAACTACAGCC
The DNA here is from genome assembly GCA_013397195.1 of Hylia prasina. Taxonomy (NCBI): domain Eukaryota; kingdom Metazoa; phylum Chordata; class Aves; order Passeriformes; family Sylviidae; genus Hylia; species Hylia prasina. The sequence continues at coordinate 20,297 of VYXD01008883.1, forward strand.
TAGGGCAGGAGAGGTTGCAGCTGCACGTCGAGCTGGAGAAACTCCTGTGAGCAACTCATGCAAAAGTTTTCTGTATTAACAGCTCTCCTAAAATGCACCCAAAGCAGGGTCTAACAGCAATTTCAGGCGATGTTTTTAGAGATGCTCAGCTGTGAAACAGCTGCAGCTCCTAAGGTGTTTGCTGATTACTTATTGATGCTTTGTCCTGATGTATATAAACAGCTCCACTGCTCTTTGAAGCATGCAAAGGAAAAGAAACACAAGGCTCTCCAATTTGGCTCTATCAGGCAGCAGGTTTTAAGGATGAATAGGCACCAAAAACAGGCATTTACAAGGACTCAGGGAGTGTTCAGTAGACTTATCAGCTTTATTAATTGTAAAAATGAAAGGAAAGTTAAACTGGGCCAGCTGATTCAGTCAGTGGAGTTAGAGATATGGGAAATAAGCAGTGAGAAGGAACACACCACCTTCTTTTCTTCCAGATGCCTTTTAATAGCTCCTCAGAGATGTGGCAGCATCCCAAGCCTAGTTGGAGCCACAAGAGCTATTTATACAAAATTACACTTTTCATAGTTTTCAGTTTTATGTGATCTCTAGAAAAGCCAGAGGTTATTGCTACTGCATGTTCCTTACCTGGGTTTTCAGGGAGATTGCATGCTGTGTCCTGGGATAGCCTGTTGCTTTTCGCCTTTGCCTGGTATGTTAAAGCCTCTCTGTCCCAAAAGAAATGTGAGGCACAAATGTCAATGTGAATGAGATATGAAGGAAAGATTTTAGGAATGCTTATTGTCCCTTGACCAGGTTCATTTCCAGCTGCTGTGATTTTCAAAAGTTTATGTGACATTTGAGTTTATCTTGTGCCTGTATTCCAACCATGGCTCCTGCCTGGGAAGGAAGGGCAATTGCTTCACTTGCATCTTGCCCATTTCCATGCAGAGTTTTGGCCTGTGATCCCTGTCTGCCCATCTTAAAAGTACAATATAAAAGTACAATATTTAATTTCCCTGTTCTCAAAATCCCTGCCACTCTGGAAGACTCAGAATTTTGTCAAATTTTCACTCAGACTTTTCTATTATCTGAGTAATTTATGGGCGAGACAAACTTCCTGGGAGCTGTGTCTGCTACCACAGTACCCCAGGACATAAGAGTGGCTCTCAGTCATTCTACATGTTCTTTAATCTTTCCTATGATGGAGTCTGTTGAATGATTCTTACAGCTCACATGTTACTGGCTTTGGCATGCTGTGCAGTGGAAGCCAGAAGCTGTAACCTTGATGTGGGAGAGCTATTCCTCTGCATCTTGCACTCTGGCCTTTTATCAGTTGATTCAATCTGAAACCTGTTATTTTTGATGCATGGAACCGTTGGGAGTGAAGGCTGACCTTGGGATCTGTCCACCAGGACCAAAGATGCCACTTTGTAAGGTTTGCACTTAGCTGCAATTATCAAATTTGTGTAGCTGCCTCTCTGCTCTTCACTGCAGATCAACCTGCATGTGCTAAAGCTAAACAACATAGTGAATTTTTTTTGAAAATTGATATAACAAGTTACCTCTCTGACCTAAAATGCTCTAGGATTCTTCTTTATTATCCAAGACTACTGTAGAAAAATTTTTATATGAAGGTGATTATCTCCATAACTTTCATGTTCCAAGAAAGGGAAGAGGGGAGAGAAGCCTGAAGAACAGTTGAGAAACAACTGACAAACACAGGTAGGCTGTAAAGCAGCATCTCTACTGCCCAGTGATGAGCACAGTTAGGACATGTTCCTTGCTGCACAATTGATTGTGGTGCTTTCCAAAGAGCAGCAAGCTCCCTTGCCCACTGTGTCAAGAAATGCTCCATTCAAGAAAAAAATTGAATAAAATATCTTAACAATTTTTCCTTAATTTCCTTAATCATTAATACATCTTCCTTAAAGTGGAAATTTAGTGTCTGGATTGTATCTCATAATATTTTTGACGGTACTCAACAATCAATTCAGCAAGTCATGTCTCAATGGCCTTTTCTTTTGTAAATAAACTTAGGTTGCATTCCAGCTTCTACAGAGCTGAGGGATAGTTTATACAGATAAGAAATGGCTTTTTCATGTTTAATGTGTATGGCCTGTGTGTACCTTTTCTTCAAATTCAGTTATTTCTTACGTGGGAAGTAGCTCAAAACCAGCAAAGGCTGCAACTAGTTTGGTATTGTATTCTGTGGTTGATGGCTCCATTATTTTCTCTCTAATAGGAATGGGACTAAAAAAGGCAAAAAAAAAAGGCAAAACCATTTTTTTACTTGAGTTTTCTCTTCAGATATGTATAAGAACACTTTGCTCTAGTGTTTACCCAAGCAACAGTAGAACTTTGTGTGGAAAAGTGAGAAAATATTGCAATAAAGGCATTTATGTTGAGCTGTGTGGGCTGATAGTCTACTGCTATCTCTTTAATTTTTAAAATATTTGTAGTAACTCTTATTTTGTTACTTGAGGAAGGGTAGAAAGGAATCATTGGGAGCTGCTTAGGAGCTGTTATTGACATTTTTTTCCACTTGCAACTGGTGAGACTGCAATAGAGAAAGAATTGCTCTTGCTTGTTTTCATATAAACCCTAATACAGAAGGGCAGGGGAAATATCTCTGGGTTAAGGATTAAGTTATGTTGGCTGGGTGGAAGTGGCTTTCTGTTGAAAAAAACCAAAAAAAGGGTAACTTCCTAGGAAACTCTTAGTAAATGTTTGGTGAGTCTCCAAGAGGAAGCAATGGAGTAGCTTGTTGTTTAAAACATGGCTGAGAAAGTTTCCTGTCCAGCCCTCATTTAATACCTAAGGGTAAAAGTCTGTGTATTCCTTACAGTGGTGTTTGATAGTGGTCAGACAGGTTCTTTGAAAGCCAAGGGAAAGACCTGCTAAAATCCCTGCTCTTCTCCCAAAAGGCAGATGTGGAAGTTTGCCTTCCTGCAATGGGGAAGAAATATTCAGTAGACATTCTCTCTGCACCTCTGGTCAATTAAATGCTTAAAATGATGTATGTTCCTCATATTTTATCTTTCAGAAAAATCAATTTAACAGCTTACTGCTGATGTTCTTGCCAAGTGAGACTGTAGATCTTTTTTTAAGGCACAGAAGATGCTGTGGGAGCAGGTGACTGAGGAGGTTCTCTGCCCTAATTTCTGTGTGCCCCTGTGTTACAGAGCAAATGAAACTGGTGAGGAGCATGTTCTTTCTTGCTTCTCATTCTACCTTTTTTGCTCTAACACCATGTTTTTCAGATTCTGCAGCACTGCCTGAACTTTTTAAGCACCAGCAATGCTATATAGCCCAGTTTAGCCCAGTTATGCTGCAAGCAGGAATTAATCCCCCTAGAGCACTGCTGGCTGATCTTTAGGCTGCAAGTTGTTCAATCCCTTCTTAAGACATGTTTACAGAAACCCAGAGAACTCCTCGTGATGACTTTAGAATCAGAGGAGGAATCAGATTAATTCTCAATTTATTCGGTGCTAGTCAGGTTGAACTAAGAGAAATCTATAATTTATTACTTGAATAGAAAGAAATGACATTCACCTGAAGTCAACACAATTTCAGGACCTTTCTGAGAAAACTTTTTTAATTGAAAATTATTGGCTTGCAGAGAGCAAAACTCTGGCAGAAGCACATACTCTTCCTTTCAGTATAGCTGGGATTTCTGGTCACAACAGCTCTGCATGGGATTTATAGCAGCATGAAACCTGGTACATTAAGAACAGGGTTCTTTTTTTTTTTTTTTTGTATGTTGTTCATCTTGACCAAAGGAGATCCTTGAGTAAGAAGGCAAATATGAGCAGTAATGGTGACTGAGCTTTGCTGGTTTGTACCACATCTATCAGTAAAACTCATCCATGTATGTATTTATGTTCATAGTCATTCATGTTTCATATTTGTTATATTTGCATACAAAAGCCCCAAAATATTTTGCAGGAGCTGTTTGTTTTGCAACACTTTTATAATTTTATTTAATCAGCAATGCTGAGTTATAAGAACAGGAAATAAGTTGCAGGAAAAATCAGTTTCAGGTTCAACATTATTGTTGCTAAACTTATGCAATTTTCTTCCTCCTTTTAACCTGGACTTTGCATTAAATTATATATGGTTTTAAAGAGTGACTGCCTTTCAGAGCATGTCCGCTAAAGGATTTGCAGGTGAAAGGCAAGCTCCACTTTTTACATTATTATTTGTATCACTTTCCCTAAGTCTTAAGATACCATTCAGTACTTTGGCTACTTTCTGTGCACTTTTCATTCCACTGATACCACAGAACTCCAGCAAGAAAGGAGAAATAATGAAGGGTTTAAAGTTTTGTGTGAAGCGGTATATAGAAAGATTCTCATTTGTTAAAAGATTACAGTTCAGAGATCTGTATAAAGCTGGGATGTTTGAACTGAATCATTACCTTTTTTCTTTCTGGCAATTAAATCTTTCATCTTCCACGAAGACTCTGTGTGATATTACTCAGCTCTGAAAAGGATCCTTCCCAAACTTACAAACACCCTCAAACTTACAAACTGGAAAAGCATTTGAGCCTGAGAGGGGCCTTTTGTGTTGGAGAGTCTGTCCTTTTGGCAAAAGAGTAGAGCATTTAAAAATGGTGATAGGGTAAGGTACAGGGAAAGTATCTGGGGAGCCCTCCCATGTTTACAGATTGATGCACCTTGCCAAGGTTCCTTTTGCTGGGTTTTCTAACCTGGTAAACCTGACAGAGCGTTGATCACCACCTAAATTAACTCTTCTAGAATTCCACGGATGTGGATCCCACTGGAGCTGTGCTTCAGTCCCACAGGGATCTGGGGATAAAGCACAACTCAGTAATTGTCCTGCTACAATCCAGGAATGACAGCAGGATAAAACTGCTGGGCTGTGGGAGCAATTCCCAGCCCTGTCAGAACAGCTGAGAGAGGGGAAACTGCAAATATTTGGTGCAAAGGCAGAGGTGGTACTGGGAGAAATCCTCAATGATGAGACTTTTTTATTTTCTTTTATTAGCTCAATTTGCTGAAGTCAGAACCAGTCTCTGACCTGTGTGATGTTGGTTTTATGGATAAAGATGTGCTGATCACATACACATTATTCCCAGTTTATTACAAATCTGATAGTTTGGTACTTTTTTTTTTTTTTCTGGGAAAGCAAGCACTTTCTATTTGTGGAAAACCCACGAATTTAAATGAAAGATTTCAGAATAAGGTTCATCTGTTAATTTTGTAAATTGCTGCAAGGTTGAAGTAGTCTTCAAAAAGTGTTTGAATCCAAAAGTTGAATCAGGATCCAGATCTGCCTTTTTTACTACTCCCTATTCTGCTGGCTGAAACAAATTCACTGTAGTTTTCTTTTGAAGGGGAATGTGAAAGATAGAAAAAAGGCAATGAAAGGAACTAAAATATGACTGGAATCTTGAAGTTTTATTTTACAGTTTTGGCTCATTGTTATTCTCTTTATATCTATTCCTTATCTTGAGTTGCACAAAAAATATATTTTTATCTTTTGTACTTGAAAACAGAAACCTTGACTTGTCTTTTGGGTTGTCTGGGCAAATTCCATATGAAACTCTTTCTAAAGAAAAAAATCAATTCAAATGTCCAACAATTTTCACATAGAAGAGCCTAACATGTAGAAATATTTTCCATCTCACTCATATCCCCTGCCTTATAATTTTGTCTCGTGTTGTTTGCAGTCTATGATGTGGGTTTTTTCTATTAAAAACTGTTGCCTGGAAACTTGGAGCCTGATATAAATTTTTTGCCCCAACTTCAGTTTGGCAGTAAACTGGGGCTTGAAACATTTTGTAATATGGCTTCATTATAAAATCCTAAAAATGTCCTATCTCATTTTCTGCCATCGCTGAAGAATTTTTTTGCTGTTCCTTGGTATGTAACACCATAAGCATAGTTTGTAATTCTGGATTTTGAGGGAGGTTTCTCTCAGTTCATGAACAATAAGAGTTCAGCTATCCAGAAAATATACTTACACTCTGCTTTTTCCATGCATATTGTTGTGTAAGTAAAATTATATCAGGTAATAATTTAGTGTCTAATTTCTAAAAGCTATTAAAGGCTCTTTGGAAACTTGTGGAATTTTCACTGCTATAAAACAAAGCTCCTGAAAGCCTGGCTTGGTAATTTCCATTAGATAACCACATCTTTTAGTACGTGGTCGATGTAGTTAATGACTGGTGTTTAAGAGCATGAATGAATTTGACTGATCACTCCAAGAATAAGCAGCTTGCCTAAATTGATATGTTTCAATCAGCTTTTGCTGCAGAAAGGTGAGTGCCACATCGCCCTTCACGCTCACTTCTCCTTTTTAATTGTTCTCACAATGCCTTACGCAGTGGGACAGACATTGTAAATTGCATTTAGGGTTTAAATTATCATTTGCAGTTCAATATGGGTGGGAATGTTAAGTGCAAGGGTGAAACTGAGCAGAGTGAAGTGGTGCATAGGAATGGCGTTAGACAAATTTGTAACTAACCTTTTTTTTCTGTGTCAGAACAGAGTGCCAGCATTTCTTGTCTCTCTGAAGGGATTGACTGTGATCTCTTGTGCTGTCCTTTGAGGACTTGGGTGCTGAAAGCCTGCTGAAGGGGGTCTGGAGATGCACATTGCTAGGGCTGTGGTTTAGAAAGGCTTAACCTGGAGATGCAGATGCCCCTTTGCCTACAAGCAGGAGTTCTCTGTTGAGCATAGAAAGAAAACAACCTTTTGTACTTTCCTCATTTTGTTTTTCAAGCCACTGATCTTCTCCTAAAAATATTTCAACTTAAATATTTTTTCTAAGAAACATCAAGCAGTTGGAAGAATTGTATCTGAATGAGGGATAAAACAGGTTTGAAACCAAGGACTGGGATTGGTTTAGGGGTTTTTGTGCTCCGTGTTTTCCCCAGTTCCTGGACTTCTGAGCATGCCTTTTTGATTCCAGTGTAGATATGGAGATTCTGTCCAGGCTGAAACCTGTAAGGGCTGAAATTTTGAGGACTGATTCAGAGATGATGGTAAGATAATATGGTGAATATAATTAATAGTTTTCTTGAGAGAATGTCTCCTGATATGCCCTGCCCTATTTTCTTCTGGTTTTTGTCAGTGACATTGGTATTTTTTGTTAGTTCTGTACACTTAAGAATAGGAATCTGTGTGGGTTTGGTGGGTTTTTTTACCTCTTGTTTCCCCCCGTCTTGGTTTGAAATTCAGGTGTCTGCTAAGGAAGGCAGGAGCCTCCCTTGAAATGGAAAATGTAAACCCCCTCCCTCTGAATCAGTAAAATTTNGTTTTATTCAGGTAGGAATTCTGGGCTCCTCCCACTGGGTGGAGCATCTCCCAAAGGGATGATGGAATTTTATCAGCCATGCAGTGAGCCTGGATGGCCCATGAACAGCAGATATCCCCTGGAGGGAGGATGGGTGGTGGAAGATAAAGAAAAGTGCCCCAGCTGGTTTTAACAGCTGGCCCATTGGCAGAGGATATCCCCCCTGGAAAAGAGATAAAAACCACTGCTCTGCCTGGTTTCAACAGATAGTGATAGAATACATACTTCTGGTTACATCTTGCACTGCAACTTATGACACCCCCAAGACTTTACACAGCATCAGTATTTTGGTGCATTACAAACCAATTGTTTTTGCATTGTACAAAACCCAGCAAGGTTAACAAAGCCAGTGGTATTACATGGGACACTTATTTGGAGTTTTACAAAAGCTGTTGAGTTTGGCAGTTTCTTATACAATAGGAAGCTCGGCTTGGTGACTCAGCTTTCACATTAACTGCTTTATTCAGCTTATCAGCCTCTTGTAACTTTAACCATTACCTCTAAGAAGTGCTGCAGTTACTGTTAAGGTTTAATCAGATCTCCTGATCTTGAGATATTCTGTTTGTAACTCTGCAGAGCTCTGTAAAATTTTAGGAAGTCTGGTAGAAGTTGAGTGCACTAGCATTTTGTGATTTCCACTATCAGTATCATTCATCTTTGAGGCTTTCCTGCCAACTAGGTTAAATGTCATTCCACCATGGTTACTCACGATTTCTATCTTTAATATTGAAATGATTTATGAAGTCTTGAAATACTTGATTTTGCTTTATACAAATTGTATCTTAGGTCTGTCTCTGTAGTGCTCATATTTTTTCTATCTTCTGGCTCAGTTTTTGAAGATCTAAGTGAACATATGATATATGTGAAAAAAAAGCAATAGAAATACAGGAAAGCAAAACTGCAGAATTGATAAAAGAAAGCCATTATTAACTATGATGTAGTCTGTAAAACTTTCTTGTTATCTGCTCTTACTGATATCCACTTTTCCATGCAGAAGTGAAGTACATCAGCACTTACTCAGGGTATTACATTTCCCATAATTTGATTGCACTTCACTGATCCTGTTTGCTTGTACCACTTTAAATCTTACCCCAGCCTCCCAAAAATGCAGTTGCTCACACGAGGTCATAGGCTTCAAGGTAAAACAGCAGCTCCAAAGTTACTTGAGGTTAGAAGGGGCTTGGCCAGACTGTTCAACAACCTGCACCAATTTCCAGGAACAAATGGACAGGGAAAAGCAAGCACAGCATGTGGTGGGCTGTATGCAGATATGAAGGACTTTCCCCTCTCTGCCTAGGAGTTAAATCACCACTAGCTTGCCTTGTAATAGAAGGTTATAATTTTAATTAGTTTTTCACCTGTTCGAAGTAATGCAATGTTCCTCTTGTGCGTGAGGCACTGACAAAGGGGATCGTACTTGTCAGGTGTTTCTTAAAGAATTGAAAACTCAAAACTGCTGTGAAGCATGACCAGGAGTAAATTAAAAAAATTATCCTATAAATCTACAATGATTTTCACTCTGGGTAATCCACTGTGTGAAACACTGCCATTGGGTTTTAGTTTGCAACCTTAGAGAAGTATTTGACATTTACTCAGATAAAGGATGGAGTATAAATTAATTTTAAAAAATAATTCCCAGCAGGTTTGGAAAGAAGACAAGTCCTTGTCACCTCCTTTCACTCTTTTCTTAAAGTGAATGTTCGTATTAGCTGATTTTTCAGTGTTAGTTAGATGTAGCCTCTAACATGTGTTTAATTATTTATTAACCAGAAGTTGGTTGCAATAAATACTACCACAAATATTCTGCTTTTTTGCTGGCTTTCTCCAGCATTGTAATGTGGGTCTGTGAGGTTGCAGGGAAGTTAAATATTTTGTGACAGCCCTGGACAGGAACTACAAAATAAGTCTCTGCTTAAAGTCTTTCTCCCCTGTCAGCTTTCAAATTTAATTATGATGGAATTTGGGAAAGTACTAAGATTTGCTATCTGCTGTGTATGTGCAAGAGATAAAGTGTATGTTCAATAGTAACACACTCTTCAGAATCTGATCTTTGTTCTGTTAACATGCTGAACATGCCTTTTTTTTTTTTTACAGCAGTGATTTATAGTCCAGCATAACCATGCAGAATCACTTCATTATATTTGAATAATGAAAAGAGTGCCATCAAGATGGCATGTCTCAGGGGAGCTTTCTGAGGCAATACTTTAAACAAATGACTTTTTAGATAAATTTATTATGAAGTGTGATGAAAGGCATTTTTCTTGGCAGTCACGCCTTGCAAAATCAATGAGGTTTATTGTGTTGTAGTTTTGGGGTGGGTTGTTTTTTTAAATCTCTTACATAAGTAAAGGCTAAATCCATAGGAACAGTGGTTGGTGTTTTGCTGGTACCGTGGAAAGGAGATACAGTGCTTATAATGGGCAGCTATAATTCTGTCTGATCATGTCTGCTAAATAGTTATGGGTCAAACTTACAACCTAGTACCACAGTCAGTGGAAAGTTAATTAGTTACTTTAAAAAATATTTTTATAGGTTTCCATGAGCACTCATTCTGTTTTGTTGTGCAAATATGTGGTTTTATACAATTTAAAAAAAAAACCACAACAGAATTTGACTAACATTTATTCTGTCAAAGGAGTACTCAGCCTTTGTACTGGCAATTGGTTAAATGGTTTTATGAAAAGTTTACAAAACCACCCAGTAAACACCAATATTATTATTTGTGTAATATTAGAAATTTTGATTCTTCTGGCATGTTTAGCATCTCTTGAACCTCATGTTTCAATACCTAACATTTAATGACTAGTAAGAAATAAACTGTGCTTTCTCAAATCTCTTCATTGGTTTTGTAATCAACGTAATCATCCAGGAAAAATATGTATTGAATGAAGATACCTTAGGCTGTTTCTTGGAGAACTCCATTTTTGAGCTGTTTTTTCCACTTTCATGAAGTTATTTGAACATGTTTTTCCATCTTGAGGTGAACCCTCCTTGCCCCTTTAAAATATAATATCTGTTCAAGAGTAGAATATGCTTTAAAAGAGGCTGGTATTTTTAAGAGGTGGAATTTGTCTATACAACACATAGAAAATTCACTGGCCTTTGTCTCTTTCATAACTGCAAAAGTTTTTGTGCTCCAATCCACATATCATTGCCTGAAATGTATTAACAAACATGACAGTAAAGGGATTTTGCTTGCAACTCAGTATGCCTGGATTATTCACACTGAGTGTCCTTTAATCACTTCTTTTCTGTACCTTGAAAATAGGATATTTTCCACTTCTTGTGAAGAGCATTGAGATCTAAAACCCAAAAGTGCCATGTAATTGTTATGGATTACGAATGTTCTCCAGAGATTTAAAAAGGGAGGTACAAAAGTTTCTGGGAGAATGAACTTACTTCTAGAGCTGAGTTGGCTTTTCTCTCAGTGATGAAAATTTGCACCTCAGGATTTGGTGGCTGTCAGCCAGCGTGCCCAGTGGGAGCAGCAGGGTGGCAGAGCTGTTGCTGGAGCTGCCAGAGAACTCCTGCAGGTAGGAGAGAGGAGAACACCTCTGTCTGCCCTCTTAAATGGTCCTTGATCCTTCTCCACCAGACAGATTTCACTCTGTCCCTGAATGGAGCCTGCAAACAAATCCTGCATGATCAGGGAACAAAAACCCTAATTTGTCCTCTTTTCTGGCAGGATTGTTTACAATTTCAGTTTAAAAAATTTCAAAACTGATTTTACCAATAAAGAGCACTAAGAATTTTCTCCCTCTTTAATGAATAAATATTATATAAAATTTTAACTCAGTAATGACTTCTATTAGGAAGTTCAACAGCAAGTTGCAATGAGGTTGGATTCACTGAACCTTAAGTCAGTGGATATTGGATAAATGGATATTCTGTTACTCCTGTGTTTGAACATTCTGTATCTTGTTGCATTAACTAAGAAGATATTTAGCCATGAGGGAAAAGCAACTGTAGTCAGTTTTCCTTTTTTGAATTCCAGTTTTTCCTACAGTAAATGCAAAGCTGACCATGCTTAATTCCTCCTAAATGGGTTAATTGATTCTGCGGGCGCCGAGTGTGTGACCTGACTTCTGGTTCACTGAGCCACTGAGTGTGGGATCGAGATGATGCTTTTATTTCTGTCTCATTTGGTGAGTGCATTTTGATCAGAGCTGTGAAGGATGTGAACTGGAGGTGTTAGGAAGGAAACCTGCCCTTCACCTCGGGCAGGTCCAGCCCCGAAGTGTGCAGGAGCTGTGCAAACACGGCGTGTCCTGGGTGAGCACGTGGGGTCTGCAAGATGAGTCTGCCCTTCACTTGTGTGTTGGACTTTATATTGAACTAATTCATAATTTGATTTTTGACATCTCAGTAATTACTGCCAGAAAAAACTAGTCATTTTAATGGTTGCAATATACTGCCAAGCACATTTAACTTTGACAGCAACTTCAAATGACTTTGCCTCAGCCACTTGCCTGTTCTTTGTGGGCACTTTTACAATCGACTGAGGACTTGTACAGAAGCCTTTGGTAAAAGCTGTTTGCTCCCAGTGACTTCATTGGCTCCATCCGGCCAGGGTGTGATTTCAAGAGGTTGTTAATCCCACCTGGAGCTAACCTTTTTCAGGCCAAACACACACCAAGGGACGTGCACAGTCTGATTTCTGTTGACTCTGATTTCCTCTAAATCCTGATGACCCTTCAAAATCTGCTGTGATGATCTGAAATGACCCCAAATGGAGACCTTGTCTCCCCAGAAAAACCAAACTGGTTAGCAGCAGCTTTTCTCCCATCCCTACAAGAGCTGTTGTTGCCAAAGCCTCTCTGCCTGTGTGTTTGTCTGCCAGAGGGTCACACAGGACAGGTGCAGGTGCTTGGCTCTGACCTTCACTTTTGTTACCTGCCTGAAACATCAGCTCCCTCTTCTGAGATCCTTGTCAGGCACAATGAAGAACTCAAAGGAGCACTTTCCTTGGTGCTGCCACAAGTTTCTGGTTTGTCATTGTGGTGGCAGTTTGGAGCTTTCCAGTGCTTCAGTAGCCAACACTTAAAAATCTCTCCTCCATAAAGACAGAATTTTTTCTGGACTAGCAAAGTGCTTCTGAAGAGGCTGGAGCTGCTGTCCATTCAGATCAGGCACTTCAGTACAGAAGACTTGGCTAAGGAAAAAGGCAAAATTAACTTCTGAGTTAATAGAAGTGTTTCTGTGGGTTTGGACGGAGAGCAGAATGTTTAAAAGAACAGCTGAAAGACTGATCATGCTAATGCCTGCCCCCCAAAATATCAGGAACATCCTTCATGGACAAATAATAGGGATAACCTGAGTTCTTTTTTCTTTTCTTTCTGCTCACAGATCTGTTTGTGAACATTTAGATTGTGACAATACTACTAGTCAAATTAATTGAAGTATAATAATGGATTTCTGAAACCATTAACACACAGCTGTCAGTAATTTATTTCAGCTGTATTCAGTTTATAGGACTCTGCTTCATTGCTCAGGCTGGATAAGGAATTGCCAAAGTTCTTGTTGTGGATACTTCTGTACACTTAGAGGTGTCTGAGATTGTTAAATTTCACAACTTGCTCAGCAATGATTTTGCAAGCAGGGCTGCTCATTTTGTTACATTTGTCTGAGCCCACTCTAAAGGCTGTTTTTTAGGTATTTGCTCATCTTCCTCCTTCCTGTTCCTGATTGTGCCTGCCCCTGCAGCTCTGATTGGCAAGGGACTACACACATGTGATAACTCCAGTTAATGAGAATTTCCAGTCTCCATTCAGTTCAGGATCAAATAGAAAGTGTTTCCATATCACCCAGAGAATAAAGCCAAGGGAATTCTCACAGTAGTCAGAGAGACTGACACCTGGGAGAGTTAATTTTTAAGGTATCCAAGAGCAATCAGCATCAAATTATTAATTATGTCTTTTGGAGTGTTTGAGGCCATGTAAATTCTACTGATTTTGTGGCTAGCTGGGGTTATTTGGGAATATCTGGTATGAGGAATGTGATGACTGCAGGTTGGATGGAAATGCAGGATGGAATGTGGAGGGACTCATTTGGGCCTTTTTGTTTTATTTAAATATTAAAACATTCTATCCATAGTTCTGTGGCCTCCAGCACAGGTTAAAGGGAGAATTTTTTGCATTTTTTTAATGCAAGTTTTCCCTTTCAACACTTAAATTTTTTTTTCATAATTTTTTTGACGAGAGAGCTGCAGTTTTCCCCAGTGTTTATTCATTTAGGAATTGAAAAGAGTTGAGGATTTTGTCGTGCCAAACACATATTTCCTCTGTTGTACTTATTTTAGGCTGGTTGATTTTCTGTTTTGTTTTGTTTGTTGGTTTTGTTTGGGTTTTGTTTGGGTTTTGTTTGCATTTTGTTTGGGTTTTGTTTGGGTTTTGTTGGGTTTTGTTTGGTTTCATTGTTATTGTGGTGTTGGGGTTTATTTTGTGTTTTTGTTTGTTTGTTTGTTTGAAGAGGTTCAATTGGAAAAGAATTGCTAAATAGTTCTTTAGAATGAGGCAGGTGGCTTGCCTGTGTTCCTCCAGCAGTCAGCACTGCTCAGTACATTGCAGAATCACTAAGTCCTTTATAGTGCTTGTCATTCTGTGAAAGATTAATTTGAAGACATGACTACAAAGTCAGATCCAGCAATATATGCAGTTCAGATTTCTGCAGACTGTTTCTTATGCATTCAGGATGTATTTCAGCCACAATATGCCCAACGTGAGGCTGGCAGCAGATTAACCTTGGTGGTTTAGATTGTATAAAGCAGGGATTACAGCTACATGTGTTTGCTGCTTAGGTAGCTGATGGAAAGAGGTTGATGTTCTGAAGCCACAGGATTATGTCTGGTTAATGTCTGATCCTACAGTAAAATGCCTGCCCAGACCCCCACTCTTCTTGGCTTAAAAATGTCAATGTTATTTGGGTGATGTTAAACAGCATAAGGAAAGGTAGTGGAAAGAATTCTGCCTGTTGGGGCTTCCAGCTAAGCCACTGTTTAGCAGTTGCTCACATACAAATGAGGGGATGTTGTGAGGTTCTCCTGGCTCTGCTTTGCTTTGGGACTTCAGCTTTTTTTTTGTGGAGAAAAAGTGAAATAAAGGGGAGGGGGGAAAATAGGACACTGTCAATATAGATGAAAATGCAACTGCAATGGAGTTGAATTCTGCCAGAGAGGGTAATGGAAGCTGGGATCCTTTTACTTTCAGCATCATGGCTCTCCTCTGCAGATGCTCAGGAAGGAGCACAAGGATGGCTCTCCTTGGTGGCTGTTTCCTTGTGGGCACTTCCAAGCCCTCTGGAAATTACTTGCTGGTTCCAGCTGTGGATGATTTGGAGCAGGTCTTGGTTACTAGTGTCTGGGAGCTTCAGGGGGCACCTTCCCTGTGATGAGATGAAGGGAAGATGTGCCAGGGGGAGAAGCAGCTTTGCTTAACCAAAAAAACCTGACAGAGGAGCTATAATACAATGAGGTGTCCAAAAGGCCACCAGCAGGTCATGAGGAGTTCCTGAGCAATGCCAGCCTGGTTTGGTTTTAATCCTCTGGGAACTGATAATCAGCCTTGGTGCAGCCATCCATCCATCCTTCTGTAAATATACAATTGTGCACTCAGCCAGCAGAGGTGGTTTTGCTTTCTTTTTCCTAAAGATTTGCAGCTAAGTAAAACAGCCACGCAAGAGAACCTGAACCCTCACACCTGTAAAGATAACTGGCAGTGCTGACAGCTGCCAAGTAATACAAACACGGATTATCAGGTGGGAGGTTCTGTCAAAAACTGATTTTTCTAAAAAAAATTAGAGTCCCTAGTCAGCATTTAATCTGGCCTTGTTATTGCTGTGATGTGTGGCAAGAGTGTTACCTGAAATTGTTTGGAAAATGTAATCCATCTTTTACTACCAAGTAAGTGGAATATGCTCTGAATTATAAGAAGCCTAAATTCAATTTTAACCACTGGCCAAAGAGCCACCTGTGACTCTGTGCATGAGTCCCAGGCAGGCCTAGGGATTCACTGAGTCATGGGTATGTACAGAGCCTTGCTTCAGGACCTTCTGAATGGCATTTGGTTCTTAACCAGCCCCATGTCCTGCTGGTAGACCTTGATTTCCTATTTCGCTCGGAAGCCACACTGAAAATTTGTGAAATGGAAGAGAATAAAGTGAGGTTTGGGGATATATTAATTGAACAAAAGCTTTAGTTTGTAGGGTCTTAATGTCAGTAAAGCCACGTGAGGTGCAGACTGAGATAATTTGCTCTAATGTGTTTTCCTGTTGCATGGGTGTGACTTTAAACCCTGGTGTGCTTGTAACTCCATGAGATTGTTTGTTGCTATGAATTACTAAATCTATAAGGATGCTTGAACAGCATCTGTATGTGGGAGTGAAAAGGAGCTATTAAAAACATTGAAAATATGAATGTCTGAAATTAGACTTAGTCACACTCTTTTTGGTTAGATTTGCAAGTCTCCCACTCAGAGTACTGTTAAATACTTTTAATTCTTTATTCATTCTTTGAATTATGTCTGTTTCAATGTAATTTTTCTGAACCTTCATTATTCATTAATAATTTTGTTAGGGATTAACATATTTTAGGTATTGGAGTGTTCGAATTGATTTAATACTTGTTTCCTTTACAGCTGTTGGTTCAGGTGACTTGCAGCTCTGCAGGTTTGTTGGTTTTGGCTTCTCAGCTCAGCAGTTTCCATGATGTGAAGATGCTGTGTAGTCAACAATTTGATGGAGATTCACTTTTAGTGTCCTCATTTGGATGGCCAGAAATCCCAGTAATGTTATAAATGTAGGCTCACATATCTTAGGGTGGTATTTGCCTTATTAAAATTTAAAGGGATTAAAACACTGTGCAAACACTTCAGAGGCTTATTCTAAGAAACTCAAGGAAGCCTTGTGTGTTAATATAGGCACATTCTGAGGTTTTTACCTCATTTTTTTTCTTTATACCATATAATGGTGTGAGTGGAAAAAGCTGAAAACCCCAATAGTCACCCCTTTGCAGCAGGTCCAGTGGAATGGGAGTCTGCAGGGAGGTGCCATGGTAACTGGAGTCACTGAGACAGTTGGTGTCCATCTCTTTATTGGAGAGCCCATATTTAGGCTTTGGTTTACCCCAGTATGAACAGCAAATGGAAAGTTTGTGTGCTGGTCTCATTTCCTACCCTTTAGAACCCAGAAATGTGAGGTGACACAGAACACAGGGCTGCACTGCCTTTGCTACTCTGCACGTGGAGAATTGGTCCCTGGAAACCAGGGCTGTCCTTTGGAGCACTTTCCCCCTCTTGCCAGAGCCTGTGGCATCCCTGCAGCAGCTGCACTCTCTGAGCTGTCCAGTTAATGATACCTTGCCTGTCTGCAGGGAATTTAGCTCCTGGCACAAGTAGAAGACATTTTCTTTGTGACCTTCCAGCTGGGGAAATAACAGGAAGGTCTTTTCCATGGGAAACTCCATGATTGGAATATGTAAGAAAAGTGGAAGGGGAGTGCAGTGGGAAGACATCCAGCCTTTTCTCAGAAATGGTAAACAGAGCCACCATGCAGGCTGTGAACTCTGGGCAGGGCAATAGATCCTGTTGGCAGTGAGTTTCACAAACACTGGTGGGCTTCTCTCTACCTCTACAAGAACTTTTAAAATGCCAGAATAGGAAGTGAAATCTCATTACCAAGGTTTCATTTTGCATGCTTTAATGCAGCTCTGTGTACACTGATGTATGACCACACTTTAAAATGCAGTCCTTGCACAAATGTACAGAGGGACATTGCAAGGCAGTACTTCTTACTTTGTTTGTTTGAAATTCAGCCACTGCTGGTCAGACTTCATTGTTAAGACAAGATAGTGCTGCTTTCAGAAGGAAATAACCACTCTTGGGGCAGAGTTTGAAATGCTTTATGAATTAGATGAACAAACCAGGGCCCATCAGAACTATTTTAAACTACTAAGAAACTTGTGGAGTCACTAAGCCAGCACCACTTGGGTAGGAACAGCTCAGGTGTGAGCTCAGCTCAGAACAGGCGACTGCCATTCTCCCTGGCAGGTAGGGAGATATAAAGAAGCACAGTGAGGAGAACCTGATAAATTGGAAGGAAAGGTTAAATCAATAATAGGGGAAAAACCTTAACAAAGTGATTATCTAGGTAGAAAGCTGGTCTCAAAAGACCTGAGGCTTGACACATGAAAAATTAATGGGAGAAAGCAGTAGCAAATAGTTTTCTAGGAGTGATGTTGTATTGGAGGGAGGATGGATAAGATATTTACCAAGCATTTAATTAGGTTATGTCCAACAGCATTATGAAGTAGGTGAATGTGTGGATTGATTCATCTGGTTAGGGGCTTTGTAAATAAAGAACAAATTCAGCTGAAACAAAACAGAATGATTAGGTAGAAAGATTTCATAACCTGTAAAAAATATTCTGGATCAAAATATTTATAAAAACCCTTATTATTAATGCTCATTTTCAACACTGATATTTATACTTTCCAGGCAAAATAAAAAATTACCTAAGTTTGCAGCGCAATACCCTGTCGAAAGAACCCAAGTCTATTTAATCTGAGAGAAATAGGAAGTTGTATCTAATAGCTGCTTTATTTTCTTCTATTTGTACAAGTTAACATAAACCATAGTCGTTTATCTGATTACATCCATGGTTTTGAATTTGTTTCTGTGTTGTACTATGTATCTCTGCTTCACAGGTTCAATTGAACTTTCAGTATTTTACAGCCTTTTGCCAGTTCTCCAGTCTTCAGAGAATGAGGAAAACTTGGTGATAATGGTTTCACATTGAACTTGCAAACCTTAATAATAAATATTTTGGGTTGGTATTACCTGAAACTACCAGTTAGATTATAACAGCAGTCAGCTGGTTTTTGTGCTGTGGAACTGTATGATTAAAGCTCACTGAATTTAAGGCTGAAAGGAGCTGGTGATGGTTTGTACCACTGCAACCTGTAGTTTTCACTGCAGTGCAAGTGTGTTAATTGTTTTACATAGTGTAAGGAATAAAATGTTTCTCAGATGCAGTGCAGCTGCTGAGGAAGGTATAAAAAAGAACAGTTAATGTTCCTACTTTTAGTGAAACAAAGCAGAACAATCCCTATTGTTATTGAGAGTCTACTTTATATAGTGGCACCTACTACGTCAGGAATAGAGGCTGTGGGAATGAATTAAGAAATAAACAAATCTGTGCATGTGACATTTCATTTTTGGACCACTGTGGAAAATAATGTGGAAGCTGCTCACAAGTGCATTGGTTCTGCTTGCTGGATTGTGCAGTGACCTACTTCATAGCAACACTGGTATATAAAGTTTCTGGAACTCATCCTGCATAGCACACAAACCAAAGCAGATGCCTTTTTTCTCTTAACTGCTCTAGAAGACAGTAGATCCCTTTGGCTGATAAGCAGCTACTGCTGGATTAAATCTCAATTGTTTTAAATTATTTTAAATATATGTATAGGTCATTGAGCTTGTGTGTCATATATGAACATACAGAACAAACGCATTCTCCTTCACTCTTACAAAAATTGAAGAAATTTGCAGCCTTGGGTCCATGACTGCCATCTTCCAAGGTGCTTGAATTTAGTTGCTGGTTGTAATTTCTTCCCCCTGTGCAGCCCCCCTTACTCACATGTGAAGGCTAACACCTGGCCTAGAAACAAAATTCCAGTCAGAGATGGACAAAGTGAAAATGAAGTGGAGAAGGGTCTTGAGTCACAAGAGTAAGTTCACTTCAGTAAACAACTGAGCAAGCGACATAAAACCATTTTCTTATACAAGTGCCTGCGTTTTTGGCAGTGCCAAAAGTCACTGCTGGGTCTTGGTCCTAATATGTTGCTGGAATACTGAGTTTTGGAGGTTTATGGACTGGGCCAATGTGCTGTTGACATCTGCATGAGAACCACAGGACCAACAGGCTTCAGGGGGCTGCAGTGCTCCAGGATCCTGCCTGTGCTTTCAGCAGGACCTCTCCTTCTGAGCTGTGTCTGTGCTGGGTCACTGCTCTGTTTCTGAGTTTGAGAGAGATCCCTGTTTTCTATGGTACTGAGAAAAGGGTGTAGATTTTTTTGTGCTTTGAAATGCTGCTGGAATTTTGGAGCCCAGATGAAAGCTTTTAATATCTCCCAAGATACAAAGCTCCTGTTCGTGCTATTGAAAAATCTTCTGTTAACAGGAGCTGTTAGTAACAGGCATCACTTCTCTGCAGCACCTCAAAGCCCATTAGCAAGTAATTAGAAAAATTGTTGCAGGATTCAAGAAAAAAGGCTGCTAGTACAGTAGTTGGACAAGTGTCACAATAGGAAATGTCTGTCCACCTGCTCAAGTGTGACAAGAAAATGTATTTTAAATAATGTGTACTGTGGCAGCACTCGATGTCAAAGTGTTTAAAAACACATTAATGGCCTCTTGGGTGTGACATGTTTAGCAGGAATTAATAATAAAACTTGGATGTAACGATTTTTAGACATCCCATAATGTTTCTGAATCAAGCAAGAAAACTCCTTAGAAGATAAGAAGATAAGTTTTCTTTCACTTTTGAATTAGTTTTTTCCTTTGTTCTCCAGTTCTACCTTTTGTTAGCCATGATTGCTGCCTTCCTGAACACGTGAGGAGCAGTGAAATCTATCAGGAATATTAGAAGGGTGGCACAATGCAGCTATCACCAGCCACCACATCCATCGCTGTTTGTCTTCAGTGTTGTGACAGAACAAAACTTGTTCTATCTCTCTTCAGTACTGCTGAAAATTTTAACACTGTTTTACCTTGTAGCATCTGAGAAGTGTCCCATATCTCATTTAATAGGGTAACCATTCTGTCCAATTTAACTGCAGTACTATGTGGAAAATCCTTATGAATGTTCTTTGGTATTTATAACATTAGTCATGAGTTGATTTGATACAAGTAGTCTCTGATGCTCAGCTGTGGCAGAAACCACACCTGTATGTGTTAAAATATCATATGTATTGCTACAAATACATTTTGTTTCATGTGGAAATGCAAAGAGTTCTAGCTGCAGCAGACAACATAAACTAACTTCTTGTGACCCACAGCCCTGGTAGAAGGGCAGATCTGGCAGTGAAATATTTAATGTGTTTCAGCAGAGGTGGGTCAGAATATTCAGAGAGAACACAATGAGAGAATTAATCATGTTAATCTAATCTGTCCTTACACCTCAGCTCCCTGTGCGTGCTGGTACTCCAGTAGCTTCTGTCACTATCTTTGGCAGAGAGAGCACATCCACATGGAAGAAAGTCTGCAGTAATTCCTTCTTCATTTTAGTCCCTTTACCTTGTCTTAGACATTATTGCCATCTCTCTTCACTAGATGGATCAGTGGAGTGTATCCTTTGGTGCTGTTGCTTGGTTTATGCTTCCCTTGCAGGCTGCTCGTGTGGATAACCACAGCTGGAGTTTTAAACTTGTTACACATCCTTTGCAGCCCCCTGCAGGGTTACCTGTGTGACTGAATTCACACTGACCCAGCAGATGGCAATATCTGTCACATACTCAATTACAGAAATAGGTTTGGGGGAAAATAATAGGATGCTGGTGTAAATTTCCAGGAGACTAAATCCTGAAGGAAGGACTCCAGGAGCAGATACGCAATATTTACTGCACTGGAAAAAACCTAAAACCTCCCAAACTTACTATTTATAAACTTATTTATCTAAGTCTATATTTTGCTAGGAAATAGTTCTAGGAAGTAAAAATAACTTTGGTACTAAAGGGCAGCATTCCTGTGAGTAAGTATTTTCTGGAGCAGGAACTTGCTGGTGTTCGTGGCTTTGGGTTGTGCTCCTTGCCCAAGTGGAGGAGATCACTAGTCAGAGTCATGAGGGGAGTTGTAAAACTACAACATATGAGGGAATGATGTCCTGGGAGCTCAGAGAAAGGCTCATGAGAGATTTGAGGGGGAATTTCAAGGCATCCCATCCTGGTTAATGAGAGCCAGCACGCTCACCCTGCCCCGTGGACAACCTCCCTGCCCTGTGTGGGTGGATCTGGTAAGTGCATCTCATTCCCTGTGGAGTCAGTGTTGGAGGAGGGAATCACTGCTGGAGATGGGCCAAGGTCTGCCTCCAAGTGTTCATGCATCTTCTCAGCTTTCATTGTTTCTCTGGTGATTGCTTCCGTATATACAAAATCTGACAAATAATTGTAGTTTGAAGGGCGTGCTTAATGGAGGGCCATAAAAGTGATTCACAGATAACTGTAAACTGAACTATTACACTAAAGGATAAAAAGCTTTCTTAATGAGCTGTACAAGACAGTTATCGATGTATTTATGAAAACATTTCCAAGTACATGTTACCAGGGGAATTAAAAGATAAATATTTAAAGATCGGCTGACAGTTTTCACGTGTAGCAAAATTCCAGTTCCACTATTAGGCAGTAAATTTATAAAAAGTATATATTTACATGATTTGTAACAAAAAAGAAACAAAGCTTGCATAGAACCCTGATGTTTTGCTCTGTAATTGTGTTTTTCTATTCTGATGAAGAGATGAAGCATGAAGAAAATGAGCAGATGAGATTCAGAATATTAATAAGGTAAACCAATGTTTTTTTCATCCAAATAATTTATTAGCATCATGCCACAGAACTGTATTTAAGAGGCTGAAACCTAACAACAGTTCAGAGTTTGATTAAGTTTCTTTTCATCCTATCATTGCTGTACACAATTAGGTTATTCAAGTGTGATCCTTAAATGTTCACAATATGATTCATAGCCTTGTTCTTCACACCCCAGAGAGAGAAAAATTGGTCTGTGGGTATGAATCTGATTAATATATGGATCATTGCATGCCCTTTTAATGTTTATTATACACATGCACTTTTAGTTTGGATAAATGATAATCTCATTGTGTTACTTGCTCTTTTTAGATTTGCTGTGTTATTGTCCGAGCAAAATTTTAGAAGCATTTTAAGCATTCAGGGCTGACATTTGATTTGGCACTACCTTGTCAGTTGAGTTTACTTTTATTCTTGAATGGATTAATAATTGATAGGTGTTAAACAATATCATTTTCCCTAGGATTATAGCTGCTGTGTTGTGCAGCTCTGACATAAAGAATGAAGATCTGGCTCATGCTTTCAAGTCAATTTTAAAGTTTTTTAGATTTACCTATTTCTTAGGTTTATTACACCACAGGGTTTGTAGATGGAAGCCATCCCAGTGGCTGTGACTCCTTGAAAGGAAAGGGGTGAATGAGGAAAACAGGGGACAAGGTAGCCAGTCTATGCAAAACATTGTCACCAGCCTTGGTCCTGCTCAGGGGAAAGCTACTGGCAGTGCTAAGCTGTAGTAGTAGGATTTCAGCCATGGGGGTCTCTTCTACAGCATCAAGAAGGTTGTGGTGAAGCTGAATTTAGCCCTAGGTGATGATGATCACCACATTATCACTTACAGAAACACCAAGTGGATAATTTGGCTAAAAGCATTTATTAACTTCACAGATGTCAAGGACTTGTGAATCTTTCAGTGTAGTGCATGTAACAGATTTTAAACTTTTTCTAATTTTCTGACGGGACACTAGGATTTGGTTTTTTCTTTTTTTCCCTTGACATTATTTATTGCTTTAAATTTTGCTTTTGTGAGTGACTCTTCTATTCCACTTGCTCTATTAGGATGCAGTTGTTCTTGTCCATGAGAGTCACCGGCCTTAGAATGAAAGGTGATTTGTGTATTAGGGATTCTGTGGAAAACTAGTGATGATTGGTTTGTTTCTACATGAGAATGTGAGGGAAGGAGAGTAGAATCAGAATTCTAAACAATTAGTGATAGTGGTGGAAGCACAGGAAGATGCTCAAGCCTTGGGAAGATTTTCAGTCTGGCTCTGCACACCACATGTCTAATTCTTTGGGTGGAACAGCCTGTGTTAATTATGTCTTTAATCTCTCTAGCACCAAATTGCCAGTGCTTGAGAGAAAGAAACCTATTGATCAAAGGAAGAGTTTTCAAGCATAATAATAATTTGTAAACCCAGTACTTCTACAACAACAGTTGCATCATCTCCATTGCAAACAGATTGTTGTGCATTTCAGAGCACAAGTAAGGCTTTGTTTCAGTGGGTATTGTGAAAGCACTTATGGATTTGATTTCTTGGTACATATGCACAATTAAAACTTGAAGATTTTGATTTAAATACAGTTTATGCATTAAGCACTTCAACCTGGGCAGCCTTCCCTCATGCCCCTGTTTTTATGACACATCTGCTCTGCACTAGGAACCTCCTGCTGTAGCTTTTTGCTCAGCTGAAGTGCCTGTTGAGATCAGCTGGTGGAGGTGCCTTTGCTTCCATCTGGAGAACTGAGGCATTTTACATGCAGGGAGGCTCAGGGCAAGTGCTCTGCAGGTAAGAGGAGAAGAATTCCTGAATGACACCCCGAGGTTGCCAAACTGTGTTACATCCCTGCTATTCACTGCTTTTCCTGGTGCCTTTGCACATTGTCACTGTCAGGGCACAGAGGACCCTGTGCTTCAGATACCTGGATAATATTGGACCCTCTCCTGTATTGATTTCAGAAAATACAGTGTGTGCACTTTTTAGCATTTTCAGATGCATCTTAACTCAAAATTTGCTCAGTGGGGAGCAGTTTGTTACCCTGCAGCTACTCAAAATGTCATGGACAACTGTATTTGCCCTACCAAGGCAATCCTCCTTTCCTTCCTGCAGCTGGAGCAGCACGCTGCTCACAGGGGCAGAGCTTAGACAGTGCTGAAACTCCAGTTCCTTAAACCTGCACACAGCATTCCTTCCCCTGAGCAGCCCTCAAAATACCAAAGCACTGGGATGCTCTCGGGTTTCTGTGGTGCCCGAGTTACCCAGGGCAGCTGTTCTGTCACTGAGAGCACAGACAGGCAGATCCCATCTTCCCCTGGCAGAGCAGTTGCCCTGGCAACTATTGCATGGCACGAGATTTTCCTTGCTAGGAATGAACACAGGAGCTAAATCTGACATGTGCTAGGTCACACTCAGTGAATTCCTTAGTTGGAAGCACGTGGTGGCAGGAGAACTGACACCTTTGCAGGGTGATGGGGTGAGTTCATGCCAACAGCAGTGCTGTGCTTAGAGTTTAGGTTCATTAGTGGCTTGCCTAAAACTGGTCTGTGTGGTGTTAAATGTATAACCAGCATTTTTCCTGGAGGAGTTCAATGAGGATGAACATAAAGTGTAACCCTATTGCCTACATCTCTTTAATCAAAGATGCCCGATTGAACTTTATTAGTAGAGTAATACAGCTTTACAGTTCCTGGAGAATCCTCCTAAAACTTGGATGGTGGGGGCTGGATTTGCTCAAGCTGCTTTTTTTTAAGACAGAAGAGCATGTGCACATTGTGAGTTTTCAAAACACCCTGAATAGTATGCAGTAATATCTTGCACTTTCCCCCCCCTCCTTCTCCTCTCCAGTCTGGGGCAGCTGTAACTCCCAGGAGCATGAATGGTGGTTTGAGGTGAGGAAGAACTTGATTAGTGCTGACAGATGGCACAACCACAGCTCTCGGGACCTGACCTCTTCTGAAGTGCTTTGTTGGGTGTGCTGCTCCTTACCACTGCCTCTCATGCTCCATGGCATAACAAATCCCCCTTCCTGAGGGCCTCAGGATTCACAATTCTGTTGTTTGAGTGCTGATTTCACAGAACATCAGTGGGGCTCGTTTACAGAGGTGATCAGTGAGACCTGGGTAGGTGAATCATTAAAAAGATCAATTCTGCAATGATCTGAAGGGCTTTTTATTTTTTTCTGATGTAGATTTTTTTTAGCAGCAGAAAGCTCAAAGAATTAATATTTGCCAGTATCAGTTTTGCTAAGTCATTCCTCAAGTGTAAGGGTTTGGATGCAGGTGTTCCTTTGAGTTCCAAGTGTTCCATGGTCCTTAGAGCTATTAATAATTGTAAATACCTGATACAGACTTCAGAGCGCCATGGACATGGCAAAGCTTTTTCTTTCTTTATACCATTCATCCTTTTAATATTCTAATCACCTTCTTTGTCTTCCTTGCACCTGAATGAATGTCATCCTAATAATTCTGTGTGGATTTCTACCACATTTGACATTTATCAGTGTTGGTAGTTCCATTGTTTTCAGCAGATGGAGAGCTCACCTAGAACAGGCTGCAGAGAGAACTCAATGTCTAACAGAGCCAGATTCACATTCAGGTTTATACCAGCTGGGTCAGGAGAGCTGGGCAGCGATGGAGTTTTACCAAGAAATTTGGAAGGTTGAGGCTAAAACCAGAGATGCCCAAAGTAGAAAAATCTCCACATCTTCCATGGGAAGTTAGAGCTAGAAGAGGGATTCTTGGCTGACTTTCTTTGCTGATGATCTCAGGAGTGGGGTTGCCTGTATAATGAATGCCGATGGGAATAGGACAAGGAATGCTGATCTTGGGTGGTTTGTAGTTTTTGGTTTTTTTTAATGGAAATCTGAAAAAGGTTCCCCAAAGAACAAGAAGACTCAAAAGATATTTATTTTGCTTTGTAGTTATTTTTAAATTAATATATTTGTCTTCAAGGAGAGTCTAATTCAGGAAAAGATAACCCAAGTGATTTTGCATTTTTCATTTAATGAGCACATCTCATGTGCTATTAAAGTGTTGTTGGCTTTGTTCTCCTTAGGAATCACATCTAGAAGCAACAGCAAAGTGTGGTCACCTGGTGATGTGAAGTTTTCATATTGTCTTGTCCTGGCATAAGCTGCTCTACCCCAGCTTGGTCCATCCCTGATGAAGAATTCTCATGCTGCTGCTAGAACAGGATGAAGCAATTGTTGGGTTGGGTGGATGTTTCTGAAGCTTGTGACATCATTGGCCAGCTAATATGCTGATTTCATGATAAAACACTGATGATAAGGCCAGAAAGTACATTTTGCATTGCTGCCTGTGCTGCTTCTGCTTTCTTCAAGGAAACACTGAGACAAGTCTGTAGACAAATGAAAGGCACTGAGGGAAGGCTTCTTGTGTAAATTCATTGTTACTAAACAAGGGAAATGTGTCAGATGCTCTGCAGAGCATCCCTGGATGTGCACGGGGTTGCACAAATGCAGCACATGATCAGGGCTGTTGCTTCCTGCTGTAATGAGCAGACTGAAAGCTTCAAAAGGAGATTTCTGGCTGTGCTGTGTGTGCTCACAAGGCCTGTCAGTCTGTCATTCCCATTTGATTTAGGATGATGAAAGCAGAAGCAAAATCAAACTCAGTGAAGTGAGTTTGGTTTGATGGGATTATAACTCCCAGTGCTCTGGGGAAGGAGTGATGATGCCCATGGTAAGTGTGATACAGCGCTGTCAGATCTCACATGAAAATGGGCAGGGGCCTCAGCACTGTCTGTAAATATGGGCAGGAGCATTGCAACTGGAGCCTAACTCTGAGCTTGCTGCATTTGGAGCTGTGCAGTTCTTGCGTTTTTAGTTTGGTCCACCACTGTTGCAGCAGGAACTCTTGTTAGAGGGTAGAAATGAGCTGAGACACAGAGTTTTAGTTATCACAGCATGAAAAGGGTCCTGGTTTATTCCTCTTTACAGCTCAGCCATCCTGACTCCATCCACTCACTGACTCTGGCTGCAGCAAGCACCTACTGTAGGTTTCCCTTGCAGCCACAGACTGCTGGCTATTTCCTGCAAACTCTGACTGCATGTATTAGTTTGCAGACTCCAACTGCAGGCTTTTACCCAGCTAGACTGTGGCTGCAGGTTCCAACAACAGACTCTAACTGCAGACCCAGGCTGACCTCACAGCAGTGATTCTCTCCTCAAGATCCTTCTTTTTCATGATCCTCCCCTCACCAGCTGACCCACTTCTTTTTATCACACTTACCTTTATTGGATACAGCTGTGACTCATCAGGGGCAAGGCTGTATTGGGTAATTAACAGAGCTGTTACTTTTCACGGGGGAGATCACCTGTTTTCCCATCTCCTACACACCACAGAGTTGATGCTGAACAGGTACATTGCTGCTTTCCCAGGGGTTAGGATATCTGCAACTGTTTTAGCACTGTATGGCTTTTCTCACAGGTTCAGCCCCATCTTTGGATAAGCAGGTTATTTCCCATGTGTACTTCTAGCTTTTGTGGAGTTGGAGACTCTCCTGCTTCACACCATGAAATAATTATTTAAAAGAGGAACAATCACATTTTCCCATCTTCCAGCACCAGAGTTTTTGGAAGTTAACTGTTAACAAGTTAAGTTACCAGTAATTTACTCTGTTCTGCCCAGATCTGTGAGAAACTGCACAAAGTTGCTAGCAAGAACATATTAAAATGAAATATATTATCTTTTTAAAACCTAATCCTTTATTCCTAGTAAAATACAAACTGCATCCCAGAAACCTCATTCAGTTTCCTAGCTGTCAGTGGAAGGACCTTTGTGCTGCAAGGATTTTTTCCCCATCTATATTGGTTTTATTAGATGTATTCCCTCCTCTGAACACTTCTCAGGCTAAAAGTGTTCCTGCTCCATCACTTTGCACACAGGCACCTGAGTCTGTGTTTGTGCTGTCACACTGGACATAGCAATATCCTCTGCTGTGTATCTCTGGAAGTGCTGTGAATGTGTTGTAGTGGATAACATCCACTCAATTATACAGAGCATCTTCCACAATCCCTAGAGAGAACAACAGAACTGACAACCAGAAATACAGTCAGAAAGCAGCACAAGGCATTTGCTCAGTAGAGTGGGATCTTAGTCCTGTGCACTGAAGAACAATGACAAGCAACATGCTTGCTGCTGTATTAATAGGTTTTATTTCACTACAACTCTTACATCGCATTTTTCAGCTTGTCATCCTTTTTCTGTACTAATCCCTGCTGTAAGGTTTTGTTCACGTCTTCCCCATGCTCCGTCCTTTCTGATAAATTTCCCAGGAAATGAAACAGGATAGAAATGCCGGGGTGGTACTAACAAGCCAATACAGACTCTTTCAGTGAGGAGGAATGATGTTGTGATTCTTGTCTTGTTTGATGCCTAGATGTTGAAATGCTAGCAACCACCCTGTGTGTAGATTTTGAAGCTCTTGCGTGAAATTTGTGAAAGTGTTTTCTGGTTTTTTTATTCTGAATTTGTGTGGTGTTGGCATGTTATATGCTACTGTGATCTTTATTTTTAACATATGGTTCACACTTAACAGCATTTGAAAGCTAACAACCAGATTTAGGTCTACAGATGAGTGTGAACCCAACTACACAGGCACAATCTTCCTTCCTTTAATTTAGCCTCGTTTTCCGAGTACTTTCAACTATTTATTCTGCTCTCAGTGAGAGCGTTTACATGGACAGTGTTGAAAACGTGTGACAGTCTGGTTTTCTCTGCAAGGCTGAATGAAGTCACTTTAAATTGTATCTTTTGATGATCTAAGATTGTTATTAATGAAGGGAGACTGAGCAATTCTTTACAATGTAGCCCTCTCCTCTATGTCCTGTTTTCTAGACTAAAATCAGAATATGTCAGAGACTTCCCCTACAGGCAGATCTCCAGCAGCACATACACTGTTGATGCTGCAATGCCTGGCTGCTTTGATTTCCACACACAAACAGAAATCTGGCATTTGTTAGATCATCTGATATTCAAATGGAGGATGATTGAAGCAAAACATTGCAGAAATGTAGCTCAGGAAAACTTTTGTTTCTCCCAGAGCAATGATTTTTGTCTTTGCATTAGATTATAAAACAGCTGGGTTTTAGGACAGCTCACTTTTTAAATAATGACACAGCTACCAGCAATGTTTTTTCATTTTAAAAAGTGCAATTATTTACTTATTCTTTGTATGTATTAGTTATTTTGATGGCTTTCTTAGCCTGTTCTGTATTGCAGGTTTTAGTCATAGTCCAATTTTGTGGAAATAAAAAAGATTTCCCTGCCATAAAAATACAGTATTACCTCAGACAATTGGGTTAATTTCCACTTTGGCACAAGCATAATTCCTGAACAGGCACTTAATAAATTCAAAAATAACTGAACATGAAGGCTTAATATTTGGTTTTCAAACAGGTGCTTGAATGCTGAAGCATTCAAATAAAGTGAACACAGAACTTTAGTAATAGTGCCTGGGAAATTCAGGTCATTAATGTTTTGGAGGGTTTTTTCCACTTTACCACAGTTATAACTGGCAGTGATTTCCATTTCACACTTTTGCTTTAAGAATGACTTTTAAAACAGCAAGTGTCTGTTCCATGGGGACCTTTTCCCTCTGTTTATACTTGTCCTTTAAGTGTATAAAGTGGTCTGATGTAAACAACAGCTTTTGGACTTTGCCCCAGCAGAATAAGCTATTTTAGTTTTCTTCCTGCAGTTAGCGTATGGGTTAGACCTCCTTATTTCTTCACATTAGATTTCTTGGATTTTACTTCTTGGTGAAACTGTATTTCTGTGTGTCTGTGAAGGAATAGACATCTTGTTTTTCTTCAAATCATAATTGGTATTTTTTTGCGTAAAAAGGAAAAAAAACCCTAAAAATAATTTTAATGAATTGTAGCTGAAGATCTTTAAATTACTTGAAAAAAATGGCATGCTGAGGAGTTACTGTGATTAACTGAGGCCCTGATCCTGTAGGAATTATTTTGTGGGTACTTTGCATAATGGAGATGGCATTTGCATCAATGAAACTTTTCTAGTTTTGTGAATTGAAGCACTTAGGGAGACTCCAGATGAACATTTTTTAGGCACTGCACTTAGGTAAGTCAATTCAATAAACACTAATTACTGTTAGCGGAGAGGGTGTTATTCCCCTGCCCTTCATCCTGGCTGTGCTGTAGGGGTGTGTCCTCCCCGCGGGGGTTTGGGATGCTCGGGAGCGATCGCAGTCCGGGTGTGCAGGCCCCGCGTCCCTGCCCGGAGCCACGGAGCTCAGCACTCCTCTCACACAGCGTGGGGATTCCCCATGAACGTTCATCTGCTGTACAGCCCTCGGCTGGGATATCATCGGTGACTTGAAAACTCGGCTGTGTCTGCAGCAAAGCTGATGCTGTGGGGGAGGCCGGGCCCGGACGGCGCTGAGGGATGCCAGGCCCGGCTGCTGCTCCCACTGACAGGGCCGGGGGTGGCTCAGAGCAGCACCTGCCACACTTTCGTGCCCGGAGGCAGCTGCTGGTTACACGATGACAGTGTCAATTATCACCTACAGCGCTCCTGCGAGGAGTAAAATGGCACTGACAAAGATGCAATTATTTGGACATTTGCTTCCTGCTCCTCTGATAATGCCGGTGTCCCACCGCTTCTCTAGCCGTGCTTTGAAGGCTGTGATGTCTTGTGACTGCAACGTGTTGAAAGCTGCAGCTTCTCCCAGTGCCTGTGGATGTGTTGGCACTGGGAAATGTGCTGGTTAAAGAAAAGCTCCCACCACGCTCTGACCTTCAAGCACCCTGGTGATTCTGCTGGGAGGGGTAAATAGATCAGAGCAATGCAGTAGCCAAATCAGGGTCTGAGGGAAAGCGTGAATGCACAGGGGAGGGAGTTCTAGCAGCCGTAGTTAACTCACTTTTGCAGACTTGACGCAGTCGGACACGAAATGATCACACAGAAACCTGGAATCCTTTGAGATGCAGTGCTGAGGCCAAAACGAACGAGCTTTGTTTATTAATTTCCAATATATACTTTTAGCAAGGTGACAATGGTTTGGAAGGTGAAATTCCCACCTCTCAACCACATTGGTCAATCAGACTGTCAATGACATTCTCCTCCCATCAAAAGGACTGCAAACATTGGCCATATTTACAAAAAAACGCTTCTTTGTTTATGTTAAAAGCATGGGAAAGTGAGAAACTCTGACTCCAATATGAAACATCAGAAGGCTAAGAAAATTCTGGGTGACACAGAGTTACGTTTCAATATTAGATAAATGGGCTGTGGCTGCCAGTTTCAGCAGGGCTGCAGGGCCTGGGCCAGGCACAGCCCAGTCCTGATGGAAGAGGAGGGAGAATTGTTGGGGTGGCTCAGTGTGGTGTCAGCTGGGGCACGCCCAGGGGCTCTTTGCCCTCCGGGGAGCAGTGGAGATTGGAGGGGACAATCCCAAGTTCAGTCCCTGGGTGTCTGGGACAGCTGCAGTTCCAGGAGCCGGGAACAGAACAGTAAATGGACAGACACCCTGTGCCACTTTGGGCTGTGGCGGTTCCATGGACAAATGCTTGTTCCTCTCAAGCTGACCTTTCCATCAGCTCTGCTCCTCAGGGTCCCTCTCAATTTCCACAACTGCTGCTAATTGGTGCCGCTTAATCACCTCCTGGAGCAGTGGGCACAGCCAGCTCTGCCTGCTGCTGGCTGAGCTGCCCAGCCACACCTTCCCTCCAGGAGGAGAGAAATCTGGCACAGCTTTATGACTTAATTTGTTTTAAGGAGACAAAAAGAAGAAAGAAAAAGCTGACAGCTTTATTTCTTGATTATTTTCCTATTTAGAGCATGTACTAATGATGTATTTAACAGAAAATCTGGAGCAGTTCATTGATTAGTTGTTTCCTTACCACTGGTGAAGATTTTTTTCCCCAAGTGCATCCCATCTTGCCTCTAGGGAGAGCTAGTATAACTTTTCCAGTGATTTTCTGTTTAGAAAACCACTGTTATGGAAGCATAACCTTTCTTCCTGAGTCTCTCCTTTTCAGTAGTAGACTGTCAATTTAAGAAAAACTGAAAGAATCTGATGATGAAGCTGAAACATTTTGTTTGATCATTTTCAGAATAGCAGATTAGGGGAATTTATTCCAAGAAAAATATATTGCCTACACTTACATTGTTACATGGTCAAAGAGTGTGGAAATCAGAATGAATTCCCCTGAAGAGTTTTTTAATGTCCTAAGGAATGTTTTTAGTCTTTTGAATTGTGCAAATTTACAAGATGTAAAACTTGCAGAGTCTCCTGGAAAATTGCAGAGGTTTCTTATAACTCTTACTAGTAACAGGGAAGAATGTTACGAAGATGATTCTTTTTTCACACAATTAAAATACTGGTTTGAACTTCTTTTTTTTTGACCTCTTGGTGTCCCTTTCCAGCAAAGGCAGCTGTAAAGCAAACATATGAGATTAATGGACTAATCTTCACCAGGAATTTTCTTCTGGACTTGGCAGGGTGAGGCATCTGTCACTGGGCCATGATCAGCAAAATTGTGCTGCTGTTTGGAAAAGTGAACATTTATGAAATGTTCTTCAGGACATAATTCACTTAACTCCATATATATGAAATTCTTATTCACAAAAAAGCCCCTCCC
The DNA here is from genome assembly GCA_013397195.1 of Hylia prasina. NCBI lineage: Eukaryota > Metazoa > Chordata > Aves > Passeriformes > Sylviidae > Hylia > Hylia prasina. Next base: position 52,797 of record VYXD01008883.1, read on the forward strand.
TGTGTCAATCACATTAATTATTTATGCAACAAAACGTTGTTTGTTGATACTGGCATTTATAAACTGCAAAGGAAGTTTTTATCCTTCCCAGTGATTAGGGCTGAAAACCTAATTACAACATGTTCTAACATCAAGTGATGCAGTCCTGCAGCTCTTGCTCCCTTTGAGCACAAGTAATTGGCTGCAGAAGCAATCAGAGCTCTTGTTGTAGTAGAAAATAGCAATATGCTGTGAGAGCCTTGGTGAAAGAAAGCTGAGATAGCAGCAAACCCCCATGGTGACCTCAGGGAGGTTTCTGGGGCTGAGGTAATGCAGAACCCACTTTCAGCCACTGTGGTAGAAGAATCTGACACTATTATTTTTGTTTTAAAGCCAAAACTAACAGTGAGATCTGCAACACTCTCCTAGCCATCAGCACACACAGTGAGGTTGTCTTCCCTTTCATCTTGGAATAACCTAGAACTCAGCTCACTTTGTAGTCTGATGAATCTAGCCAGACAATTTGCATTAAACAGAGGCAAAACTTGGTCTATGAAGAAGTCAGTGCTCAAGAATGGTTATTGCTGCCATGAGGAGATAAAGCCTTAGTTCCATAACTATGGAATATTTGTTGTTGGTGCTATAGGAGGAGCCCCAGTACAGAATACAGGATTACTCTTTTAAAAGAAAGTAGTTCACCTATTTTATTCACATGTTTAAGTGTGTCAGCCAGAGCACAGATGTATGTTGGAGCAGAAATGGCTTGTTCATTCAATTGCACAGGAACACTTCCTGCAGCCTTGTTCTTCCAGGTGGGAATCAGAGGGATGGACTTTACACAGTCACTGGAGTCAGGGGTTGCTCATCTGCTATGGAAGCACAAAGGAAATATTCTGAATGTGTTAAACATTTGTGAAAAATATTAGTTCTATTGGTGCTCTGCAGGATCTTGGAGATGCCTTTTGAAGGATGTGGAGTTTCCTGAAAGGAATTAGGGCAGAAACACTCTGACATTAGTAAGTGAGAGGGAGAAAATAATAAGTGTTATTTGCACAGGGGAGACTGATCTGAGTATAACATAATAAGATAATAAGGAGAAATTAAGTAGTAAAAAGATTTTGGTTTAAGAGCAAAAACTCCATGCTGAAAATTTGCCTATTAATCTATTTTCACTGCTAATTCCCTGTGAAACTTTTGGTCTCAGGGGGTCATTTGTCAAATCTTCTGCTAATGTTTCATTAAAAGTAATTTAAACTTGTGGAGAATGTAAGTAAAATTTGCAAGTGCACATTATCTCCCCTCAGCTTCAGGCTGTCCTGACCCTTCTGGCTAACTTTGGCTGCTGCTCATCAAATATTGAGCAGCTCTTAATGGAATTGCATTCACTTGACAGCCCCACAAAGGAAAATCAAGCCCGGGTGGGCCACACAGGCCAAGCAAACAAGAGGAACCAAAGCAATAAAACATCAGTAAACAAAAAAAGAAAGAGAAAACAAAGAAAAGAGACGTTGCCAACCTATTTCACCCTGAGCTGGGATTAATGAAGGTAACCCTCACTTTTCCCTGGCAGGTGTCACATCTCTCATCCCCGCTGTTCAAAAGGCCACAAGGAGGTTGAAAGTTCAGTACCAACTTTGGCGTTTTTGATGCTGCTACTCCTGTTTATCAAGAAGAAAATATTAATTAGAGCATTTGAAAAACTAAGTATAAGCCTAGTTCACAAAAATATTTAGTAATATTTAATTGGAGAGAGGTTCAGAATGAGAGAGACAATGGATAGAGTTGAGAAGACCTGCAGGTGTGTTTGGAGGGCACACTTGGGAGAAGTGTGCAAGTACAGGGCTGAGCCTCTATTGTATTTTGTGTTAATGGACATTTTAAAGGAAAAATGTTTCTTAACACACTATTTCTAAGTACTTGGGCTGATATTTTCTGAGACATAGGTGTAGGTATAGCTTTAATTTTAAAGAACACCGTGCAGCAATTTAAATGAAGATTTTTAGTTTTCTATTCAGGTAGGTGAATTGTAATCTCCTTCAAGAAAAAAATATCCTGTCTAAGGCCACAAATGGTCTTTGATACTATTGCATGTAAATTGTAGTTTGTATACATTTATCCCATTAGAGACAAGCTTTCCTGGCACACTTGAGAACCATTGTACATGACTTTGGTGGTAATGCATTAGCTTAACTGTAATTAGCCTGATTAACACCAGCTGAACTTAATTTATTACATCTGTGATTAGAGCTGAGATGTGGTGGTGTGTCTGTTTCTTCCCCAGTGTGCTGGGAAGAGCCCAGTCCGGGTTAGGCTGGAGTGTGGCAGGGTCTGTCGTGCCCACTTAGTGTCCATGAGCAGGAAATCCATTCCAGCACATCCAGGGAAGGAGCTTGCAGTAGTGCTGTGACAATTTCAATTAAAGGTCTGAGAATAGTAATTATGTTTACATACCAGCACTCTGATTAAATGTAAACTAATTATGTGACAAGCTTAAACTGTGACCTGAATTACTCTGGCAGCATCTCAGTTGAATTTCAGCAGAGTTTTTGGATAATACATTAGCATTATAAAAGCTTTCTTTTTTGTAGATATCAAATAATATGAATGTTACTGGACTATTCTGACCTTTCTTTCCTTATTTTTCCATCCAGCTTCAAGCATAACCTGTAGCTATTATTTACTTCAGCTGTTCAAACCCCTACTCATAAAGCAAGAGGTATTCACAGAATAGTTGAGGTTGGGAGGGATCTCTGGAGATCATCCAGTCCAGGCCCCTGCCAAGGATGGGTCACCCAGAGCAGGTGACACAGGTGGGGTTTGGATGTCTCCAGGAGGAGACCCCACAACCTCCCTGGGCACTGTTCCAATGCTCTGCCACCCTCAATGTAAAGAAGTTACAAAATCATTGTCAAGTAATTCCTCTTTCGAGGCAAATATGAGTTCAGAAGAATTTGCTGTGCTGGTTTTAGAGGGTCTCAGGCAGGTGGGATGTGGGGGGTGTCTGTGCCCAGCTCTCTTTGCTGGAGCCTCAGTGCCCTGAGGAGGAGGGATGCTCTCTGTGGGCTGTTGTGCAAGTTGGTGAGCTGAGAAACAGAGTTTGTGAATCCTCTTAAAGCCACGTGAAGGCAACAGTTGAGAGAAACTCTCAGGCATTTTTAAGAAACAAGTGCACCAAGTGGAACTCCAGCACTAGGGCAGGCTGTAGATAAACAGCCTGATGATCTAGATCTAAACTAGATCATCAGTCTCGTGATCTAGATTGATCTAGAACTAAAGCCTTGCAGTATGTGTGGGTGTGTCATCATCTGACCAATACAAAATGCAATTCTGAACCTCCAATGCACAGAAAAAAAACAGAATTGAAGAACAGGCAGGGAGGACCGTGGGTGATGCAGTGCCTGCTCACCTTCTCTGTGCAAAGCAGGGCTAAATTCAATGTTAGGTTAGGTTGCTCAAATTCTGGAAGACCTGCAAACCATATCCTTTCAGTACTCTGTTGTAGTTCCAGAGTTTCCACTTGGGGACAAAGTCCACTGGGTTTGAATGGGAAAATCTCTGCATTAAATTGCTGTCTGGTTCCCAGATCCTTTTGATCCAATATAAGTCAGCCTCAGAGCCTGATCCACAAGCCTGAAAGTAGCATCCTGTGAACCTTTCAAGGGATTTCAGCATCAAGATCAAAAGACATTAAAAACTGAGCTTTGTCTAACACTAAGAATCATCCCAGAACTTCAGCTTTGCAAATTCTGTGTCTTTTTTAGTATTCATAAAAACGTGAACTAATGTGGCAGCAAAGAAACAAATTCAACTAGAACTAACTAATTTTATGGTGTTGTAAGAAGATCATATCTTCTCAACTGGAATAAGGGATTGCTCTTTTGGTTAAAGGATGACAACACCTCCAGTTTTAAAAATGTAACATTTTAAATTGATCTGTGAAGAGGTCTTAGAATAAGTCTGAGTTTTTGTGTTCTTAGTCCAAACAGAGCAGAGCCTTGATTACCTGCAGTTGTTTTGCTTCAGTTTTCCAAAAGCTGCTCCAACTTGTTGCTTGCTTCTTTCTGCTGCAGATTACAGACAATTCCCACAGCAGAAAAGAATCACAACAAATAATCTTATTTTCTGTTCTTTCTTCAGGAATTTATTTTTGGCTTTATTCACTGCTTATATGGAAGATAAGACTGGCAGAAATGCTCTGCAGAGATTAAATATAACCACATCTCAGTTTTCTTTTTATAGCTTATTTCCAATATTGTGAATGTTTAAACATCAGTTAAAATATCTCTGTATCTTTTCAGGGGTTTTATTCATTCTTTAAAATCAAAACTTCTGAACTGGTTGTTTGGTCTCTACATTTTGCATTATAATTACTGGAATTACTGGGATTTTCTGGACTCTCCAAGCAGCAGTTTATTGTGAGCAGGAGGGACAGAGGAAAAAGGAATATGTGTTTGGTGTTTTAATATTTAAAGGGATAATTGAGTTTTACAGAAACATTAGTAAATATTTACTTCTAAAGTAAACTGACCTTAACACTCTTGAAACAAGTTTATATGAATATTGGGAATGTGGATTACAGCAGTGATATTTATAGGGCATAATCCATTAATTATAGGAATTCATGGACTCAAAAGCATTTGGTAGCAAAGTGCCCAATTTCTAGCATTACTGGCAAACAGCTTCTTCTGTTGCATGGGAGAATGTTGGTTTGTTTTTATGTACTGACTGCTTTTTCATGAGGGATAATTTAACTCTGCTGGAGATAACGGAGCTTCAGGAATAGCATGTGTAGAATTTTGGTCACGCAGTGCATCTTGTGGTTTCTGCTGTGTTAAAGAACTGGCACACACATATTCTCTTTCTAGCCTGAGCTAACCTGATGCTCACACAGAGGCCTTGCAAACCTTTTGTTTAACCTTGCAAAACCAAAACCTGTTTTGTTTTGTTTCCCACCCCCCAGAGCAATCAGCCCAGGGAGCCTCCCAAGGCATCTCTGCTGGCCATCCTTAGAAAAATTGGGGTGCAGAAGTAACCCCTCTTTTCCAGTAGGCACTGATGCCTTTGCCACCAGGCCTTTCACAGTCCTGGAAATCACCAATAACATCTTTGTAAGATCCTAGAGATCAATGACAATTGCTACATTTTATTTTCTTGGACATCTCTTCACTTTTCAGGCAAATAACTACAAAACTCTCCAGTGCTTCAGATGGAGATGTAAAACTGCTATTTCATTTTTAAAATCCAGAACAGCTCTGGTTTTCTCTGCATCTTAATTTAGTTTGCTCCATATATTTTTTCTGATAAAATTATTTTTTTGTCCTTATGGTTCAGACTTCAGCTCTAGAAATTTAACTGTCATGCTGGCTTTTAATGTCTCCAGGATTAGAAGTAATCTGTACCCTACAGCTTTGATTTTCTGAATATTTGATTGAGTTGATTTAACAGGTGTTTAACTAGGTACAGTTCATGGAAATTTGAACAAACTTCAAGTTTTCCAAGTAGACAGGATTTTGTTACCTTTTAAATTCTTTTCACATTTGTTTTAAAAGCCAAGGAGATGAATCTAAGCAGCAGTATTCTCTTCAACAATTTTCATAACTCTACACTGAAAAAAAATTTACTATTTTTTTAAGTGCAATATCCTACATTTTAGTCATCGGGACTTGGGAAACTTTTCCATTCCACTCAGTATCAGTGTAATAAATATGTGCATATCACACAACAGATTTAGGCCTCGTTGTCAATCTTCAGTGGATAAGAACCTTTCTTCATGTTGCCAAATATTATGGTCTCCTTTCACTCATGCTTATTAGAAAATTGCTTTGGTGTGTAATCAGTACTGACAATCTTGGAAGCAGTCTTTTTAATTATTTATTGCTTTGGTATCCCTCCCTCTGCTAGACTTCAACCTGACTGAAAGGATTGGAGGCTTATTTGAGGGGAAAGAAATATTAATATTTTCAGGAAAAAATAGCAAAAAAGAAAAAAAAAGATTAATTCTTGTAGACACTGGAGAGATCAGCAAATCACATTGCTTCACTGACTTACTGCTTTGGCCTTGTCAGTTCAAACCCAGCTTTCTTTCATCCTTTTGTTGCTTTTGTGCCACTTTCTTCTACTTCATCTCAGTGAAGAGTCCAACTTTTCCCTCCTGGTAGGGCTTGGGGAACGCCCTTGTGCCTGTCCCTGTTTTGGCCATGGAGCTGTTGAAGTCACAAGCAGGGAAGTCTATTGTAGCCGTGGTATTTTTATTAGGAATGTGACTAAAAATGCCCTGGTGTTGGCATTTCCTCCTTTGGCTCAAGCTCTCAGGTTTGGTACCGTGGCTGATACCCTGATGCTGTGAGGAAGCACCCGAGCCCTCCCTGAGCCCTGCCAGAGGGTGCTTTGTGCTGCTGCACAGCCCTGTGTCCACCCAGGCTGAATCCTGGGCTGCTCCAGGGAAATGTGTGCAATATGACTTAAATTGTCCAACTGATGCTGCTTCCATCTCTGGCTGGGGTCAGGCTGGTGGCTGCTGCCTGCTCTTCTGCCCTTGCACTGCTCTTCCCCATGGGACTCACTCTGACCCACTGGAGCAGGAATCAGAACTCTTCTGAAAGTATTATGTTGTTTTCAGATTTCTCTGAACCATGCTGAGGCAAATTTAACACACTAACCCTTAACACAAGGCTTTAAATTATTTTTCCACTTAGAGAGTTAAGCCTGGGAGACAGCAGCTTGTTCCATAGTTCCCAGACCCATTAAGAGACCTTCTTTTATCTGACTTCAAGTGAAAGCAGTTTTGCTTTAGCTCAATATGTTTGAAATGGTGTGACAGCATATGCAAGGCTAAGCTTTGAGAAGTCACAGAGCTGGATGTCGTCAGCCCAGAAACAACAAATCACATCATGCTGGCTAACAGCAACACCTGGAGGAAGGGGACTGACGTGGCACTGCACTAGATCTGATCAAGAACCTTAAGGGATCCTGCAAATGATGCCTGTAGAGGGCTGGAGACAGGTCTGTGCTGCAGACAGGCATTGGTTTGTTAAACCAAGGCTTTGGTCTGGTCAAAGCAGTGCCAGTCTGGCCTGTGGAACGTTGCAAAGGGCACTTGAGGATATTAGACCCTGCAATCAACAGTATTAACTGCAGCCCTCTGATAACCACTGTAAAACATTACCAGATTGACTGCATCAATAAATCATTAAAGAGCTCTGATGAGCTGTTTGTGTGCTCCAACAGCACTGATATCTCCCATGATTTCCCAGCAGAGATGACTCGTCACTACAGAACAGCCTGAATAAGCCTCTGTTCTATCTTTAGTAGCCAAAACACAGAGCAAGGATTTAATGACCTGCTCTAATAATGAGGATGGTATAAATATGTATTTAAATATGTTTATTAGATACTTCTAGGCTGATTTTGCATCTTTCTAATGTTTAGTTCCAGGGGAGTGCATTTCCTGACAACTATGTAATCACAACAGCAAATACTAAGGAATTGCTGGGAATACTGACAGGGTTATTGTAAAGCATGTCACCTTGAGATCTGGACTGAGAACCTTCTTACAAAACAGCCTGAGATGATTTGAAATGGCCATAATGAGAAAGTAAATTAAAAAGTGGGGGAGGGAAAGAAAGGAAAAAAGAAATACTAAAAAAGAAAAATGACAAATGAATCAAATATTTCCTCTCACTGTTCATTTGGTTCTGACAGATGAAATTACCTATGTTATCATCACCAATACTTGCATGACTGGCGAGGTAATATATAGAGGAAATAGCAAATGTGGGAGAATTAGTAAGAAGTGGTTGAAGAGTCATCTCAGCAACTAATCGAGGAAGAATTATGCTGAAGGTGTTCAGCATTTTCAGACAGAGGGATGCGTATGTTTAATGAACTTGTTGCTCTGGTATTTACAGCTGAGTGCTACCAAATGTTTACATTTATTTGAAATTCTTTCTGCATCCAAGAAAGGGTGCAGATCTAACATTTTTATGAGCTTCCTCTGGGGCTGACCAATACAAGAGAGCAGACAAGGAATAATTACTGTAGACATACTCCAAGCAGTGCACTGAGCAGGTTATTACTATGAGATGCCTAAAAATAGCATCCCAGAACTTGTCTGAAGAGCTCTTGTCTCTTCAGAAGAAGAATGGATATGCCACTTAGAGCCTATTATTTAATGAGAAAGGCAATGTTGACACAAACTAAATTGCTTTAAAGTAAGGTCAGTCATTTTTCATAGAGAGAAAGCCTCATGTTTCTACCAGTCAACAGTTCCCATTGGTGACCTGATTAGGCTGACATAGATACAGGGATGGAAGAAATTATTCCACTGCTTTTAAACACAGATATACTTCTGGTTTTCAGTTTAGCTGAGCTGAACAAATATTAGCTTGGAATGATCTGAAGCTGAAACATTTCAATAAATTGAATGGTTTTTCGTGGGTTGAATGAAGAACTGTATCCAACCACGAGTAAATTGAAATTTCAACTGCTCTTAATAAAAGCAAGAGGCTGTAGTCATAAAATGGAAAATGCTGAAGTCTAGCTCTAATTTGGAAGGCTCTTCAGCTTGAAACTATTTTTCTTTTATTTATTATGAATAAACCTTCCCTAAAGAAAAATCCTTTAGTCCTATATTTCAAAAATAAGTGCAGGTATTTTGGGTGGAAAAGCAGAGTCTATGTTGCTCATTCAGTTCTCCCCAGTTGCAAAATGCTGTTCTTGGTGGAGATGACAGTGAACCCTTTCTGAATAAGTTTCATTTTGGAGCAGAATATCTCCTCATGTAACAAATCACCTGCTCCCTTGTTATTTAATCTTTCAGATTTTGTCAAGACTGGAGTCTTAAAGTTGAGAAATAAATTATAAAGTTGAATGAAGGTGATGGTAACCACTGCTCCATTCTCATCCTCACTGCTTGTGGGGCTGTTCCTTGTTCTTTTTCCTCACCCTCACTGTCAGGTACCACTTTCCCCTTTCATAAGTACAGTTTTGGAGAGACAAGGTGAAGGGAAAAATGGTTTGTTTCCTGGGCCATGAGAAGGCATTTCCAATGGCTGCCTGAAAGAACAGAAACAGAATGGTGAGGGGAGAGTGGAGCAGAGCCTTGCTCTGCATTGTCAGCCTCAATGGGAGAGCCTGTTCTGAACCAGAACTGACCAATGTGACCCAAAAAGCTTCTCTTGGAGACTGGAGAGGAGAGCTGTGACAGGAGAGATCCAGACCGTAACAGGAGATGCAGGAACGAGGGGATGAGGGCTCAGGAAATGTTCTAAATATAATTGTGGGGTACCTTGGGCTCCCCTGTTGCCCCCTCAGGAGCACTGTGCCATGGCCAGGGATGCACAGCTCAGACAGCTTTGGGAAGGAAAGAGAATTGTGTGCACCTAGGAAAAAATGGAGTGAATACTTGCTGGGTTTGTGTGGATCAGTCCAGGCCCCCTCACAGCCTACTCAGGTGTCTCTTCTCTGTGGCATCCTTACTTCTCATCAACCTCAGCCTTGCACTGTTCTCACTTGTTTCCTTTTGTTTTTGCAGACTCAGTTTATGAAAGAAATCTGGCAAATACAGCGTGATCCAGTGCAGACTGACCTGTGTTCCCTCATCAGATCAGAGAGATGGTGCCACCTCCATCTCCTGTGTGTGCCAAAGCTGAAGCTCTGGGACGTCACTTTATCTGCCCCTGTCAAATAGTTACATCTGCAGATATTTCCAGCAGAAGTCAGGCTGTCTGGGATAATGGGCAAAGCATTCACAGTAATTGCCTCTTCCCACCTATTCATGGGGGCACAAGAAATCAAAGTGCGACTTTTCAAAAGGAGTTGGACCCTGACATTATCCCCTTGGGGCCACATCACTGAAAGATTTTCCTGAAGTAGTCAGAAAAATTTCCTGGGGAGCCTGTGGTTTGAAAATTTCCAGTCTAATGAAGTAGAAGAAATGGGGAAACCAGTCATGGTAAGAAAAATCAGTTCCTGCACTTATATTGTTGCTGCCTTAAATTGTTTACATGTATTACAATATTTTTCTATTGCTGGTTGCATTGAATATCAACTCTTCTATATTTTTTGGCAAGTCTCTTAACCTGTGGCAAACAATAACTTTTCCATTTTCTCCTTATCTGTAACAATTATGATTGGAACGTCCTCTGCAGTGAGGAAGTAAGAGAGAATTTCATGCTGTCCATATTCTAATTAATAGCTTGATGAATTATCCCAGAGAAGAAATAGTTGCTGTAATTGGTCTAGAACTAATGAAAGAGGAGCTCTGATGAACCATATTGATATTTACCACAGTCTGCCTACAGAAGCAATTTTTTTTTCTTTAAATTCACATTAATCTGTGATAGTAAATACCAAATGCTCTCCATTTATTGAGAGGGGGACTTGTCACAGAGCAGTGGCATTATGTCATTTGTAGAGATTTTTCCATCACTAAGGGATAATGGGTTTAATGATGGTGTGAACAGATTGCTAAGTTCTGTGGTGAGCATTTTGGGCTGGAGGGAGGAGGTTGGAGTCTGGCAATGTCAGCAGGTACCTGGCAAGAAAACACCCTTGGTTTTTATACCAAATGTCACGACATTTTTGTTTTGTCTTCATATTTCTTGTGGGCTCTTGTTCTGAGCAGCAGTTTTATTGCAAAGTGCTGTAGAGTCACACTGGAGCCGTTCATTGTGATCTGAAAGGCTCTCTGCCCACCCAGGGCTTCAACACAGGCTGGTGTCAGTGATTTCACACAACTAAAGTGCACACCACAGCCTCTCAGCTGCTTTATTCTGTGTCTCCTGATGGATGTGGTGTATCTGTGCATGGCAAAGTGGGCACATTTTATTTTCAAGAAACCTGCGAGTGAATCTAGTGCAATTAAAATTGTTAAACGTAATTAACAATTCTGTAGCCTTGTTGTCTTATGCTGTGAAACAAACAGCTGGGACCATTTTCAACCACAAGCTTCAATAAGCCTCAGACAAATAACTCCTTGGTTGACCTGTGAAATTGGAAAGTGTCCAGACCACCTTGCTCTGCCACCTTCTGAGATGAAGAGAGACCCCAAATCCAACCGAAGTCCCCAGACAGCTTGTCAGCTCTGCAGGAATTAGGGTGCTTGTGAAATTCAGAAGGTTTTCATGGCATCAGGGATTACTTATACCAAATTTCCACTAGTTTAAAATGTGTGATGGATGAGATTCAGAATTAAAAAGCATTTCTCTAAAGTGTGGCTACTTAGTGGAGCCCTTAGACAGTGTCTGTGGCAGAGGGTTTAAAGAGGTCCAAGCACTTCCCTAGGACACAATGAGGCACCATCAGGAGAACTGGAAGGTTGATGGGGATTTAAATGAATGCACTTTCTTTTCTTTTAAATTTATGATATGTAAGACACTCATTAGAATACACAATTAACCTTGAGTTCCTAAAATTGTGATGTATTTCCTTCCTTGGAATACAATTCCAAATGAACTGCTGGCATAGCTTCAGAAATGTCCTTGAGGTATTTAATAAATATTAATTTAACAGGTGATTTTATGTACAGGTGGAATGCCGTATAAATACCCATTCTTGGTTATAAATACTAGATTTAATCTCGGTACGGGCACTTAAAGTAAAAGTGAAATATAGGTAGGCATCAATTCCCAGGTCACCTAATTAAGTGGCATCCTGGCTTTGTAATTTTTATTGTGCTAAACAAGGAATGTGTATACTAATTAAGATGACTAATAGTTATGTTCAATCTAATTATAGTACTGCCAGGAGGCACTATAATAATTAAGGGTCTGTCAATGTTTTTACTACAAAATCTTGGCATTAGTGGTGTACAGCTGAGCTGTACTGTACTTGCTGCCTTATGATGTGGGGGAAGGTTTCACACTGCATGTACTGTCTTGATTTGAATTACATTTGTTTACTTGAAAGGCATCTTTTTCTCAGTGTTTGAGATAGAAGGTTCAAAGCAAAAATACTGTTATTGGTTTTGAAGCACACACAAGCAAACTTCAAAAGTTTACATCATCACTTGTTCTATTTGCATAAATATCAATATTTGGTTGTTTATTTGAGTGGAATCTCCTGTGTTAGCCAAACTGAACAGGAAATCCAGCAGGAGCAAGATCTGAGCAGAGCTTTGGGTTCAGTATTTTTATCTACAGTGTCTCAGACTGGCATAAATGGGAGGATTTGCTCTTCATTTTATCTGAACAGAAGGGAATGCCTTTGTCTTTACTGGGGCAGAAATGGGAACAAGGATGTAAAACATACCTGGGGCTCATACAGGCCCTGCTGCTCCACTGGGTGTAGGTGTAAGGCACATGATGGGATGTTTTGAAATGGAATTCATCAAAATCAGTATTTATTGTCTTGTCCCGTCCTGAATGGAGAAGTTCATTGTTAGGATTAACTATTTTCCTATTAACTTTTTTGGTTGTGGTCTACTGAGGACTCTAAAAATTGACAATGATGAAATAGATTTGGTGAAGGATGGTAAATATGGATACGGGACAATGCACTTAAAAGATAAAAGCCTTTTCTTTATTGAGACAGTGATAGATCTCATGAGAAATCTGTTTAAAACTATTATTACACATGCTGAAAAATTATTTTAGTTATGGCTGCTGTACAACAAGAGAACAGCAAAAATGTACCAAGTCTTCTCAAAAATGAATATGAGCGAGATGAGGTTTTTTTGGCTGGTTTGTGTCAATTTTGATATGGTGAAAGGCAGGACAGGTTAGACAAATCTCACTTTCAAATAAACTAAACCAATGTTCCTTGGTACACCCGTGGCAGGGCTGTGTTCTCTCTAACAAGAATTACATTTTTCACCTGAATTTCCAGGGCAGTCATTGTACAAATGGGTGACAGAAACGATGATTGTCAGGTATGCCCTCGTGTGCATCAGTCCTGCTTATGCTGGAAAATTATCCATGAGGTAGCACTGCTCCAAATGAACAGTGTCTGTAAACACCAGGGGACTCATTAGCAGCCATGTCTGGGCAATCAGCAGTGGTGAGGGAGGACATTTCACAGGATGAAACGTTGGTTGGATATTTCATGAGCTGCCAGAGTGAGGGGGAGGCAGTGGGGCTGAGGCAGGAGTGTTCTCCTCTGGGCTGAGACTCTCAGCTCAGCAGGGTCACAAGAGCAGTAGTAGGGGTTGCTTTTTCTCACTGAAATGCTCACCTGGAGCATCACCAGTGCCAGAATGTGTGGAGGGGCCAGATTGGTTTGTTTAGGGTTTCTGGTCTTGCTGACTGAGGTGAAGCACCTTCATTCCAGCTGCAGTGCTCAGAGCAGTCCCTGAGGGGCCTGGCTGCCTCCTGCCCCTTCTCCCTGAGCTCCCACACACCTCATCCCTTTCACTGAGCACCTCTGGCTGTTGCTCACTCAGGGGGACTGTTTTGAATCATTCCCTCTTTTATAGCTCCCTCCTTCTCCAAATGGAAGTCCCCTCAAGGAAAGCAAAAGCAGCTCATCAGCCTCAGCTGCTTCCTTGTTCCAGGTGTGGCAGTACCTGGTTATTGGCTTAGCAAACATTCCCCATGCCCAGTGTTTATTTTGCATCATCATACAAACAGACCCTTTTCCTCCACCCTCTCAGAGATAAAAAAGAGTTGACAGTTGGTATTTAATATTATCTTTTGTATGCTGCTTGCTTGCTAGATTTGTCACCCCTGAGAGTGTCAGGTGTTTCATTCAAGAGGCCATTGAGAAAGTCCATGAAGAGAGAAATAATGCAATATAAGCAGAAGTCTCTTAAAATGAGCTTGGAAATTCACTACCAGCCTTTGTTCCCTTATGGAGTGTCTAGTGCTGCACAAAGGAAAAACATGCAGCCTTAAGAAATGGCCTGCCCCTTAAACATGAACTCTATAACACATTCTGTATGTGTTTTTTAAATGTAAGAACAAGAAACTGGAAGGGGTTTTTTTACAATAATCCCTAAATAAGCAAACGGAATAAAGACTTTCAGTTCATTGTCAATATTTCAACTCTTCTTCATTGTCAACTTCTCTGCTGTAGGACTGGATGCATCTCCTAAATCCTCACTAACTTTGATTTTGATCACATCAGCTGTGTACATTTGTAACCTGGTAGACTCATGGATATTTTTACTTCAAGAGGCTCAAATTCAGCTTGAACTTTGTTATACTCACAGGTTTACTTGGTGCTGGCAGTGCACCAAAAGCACAGGAAAGGGGAGTGTCACAGTGAGGGACTCTGCAAGAGGGCTGAGCACCAGGTGAGGAGCCTTGCTCGGATGTCTCCAAAGAAAAATTCAGTCATTGGACGTCCTGCTTGGATCTCTCAAAGAGATTGTTCTGATGGTTTCAAATGGGGAGGCATAGGAGTTTAAGCAGTAGGTGTTTTCACAGCCTATGTTGGTGATGATCACTCCTGAATTTCATTTGACATGTCTCACAATTAAGTATAACACAGCTGTGAAAATGTAGGTCAGCAGTCTCTTTATTCTAGCTATGATTTGTTTTCAAGGGGAAAAAAAAGCCCAAACAACTTTAAAGGAACTGAGAGAGAACAAAGAGCAGAAAAATTACTTCAAAACAAACTTTTAATGAAGCCTTCTGCTACACACTTAAGAAGAGGTATTGTGTTTCCTGGAGCACTATTTACATAGCTGAATTATCTTTATGTGCTGCCACTTTATCCTGAGCCTCTCCTGGTTATTCTGACTTTGCTGTTGCCACAGCCTACAAAAAATCTGCTGAGAAAATAAGTCCCAAAGCTGTAAGATACCAAAGGGCTGCAGAGTTGGGCTTTTGTAAAATAGGGGTCTCTGCAGAATTAATATTCCAGCTTTTATAGTAACTCCAGCTGCCAGCCCATCTGCACCACCCATCTTTGACACCCCTGTGAAATCCTCCCACCCTGGCACGGCTGTCCCTGGATTCTGTGCTGGGATAGAGCACGAGGGATTCCCCTCTGCCTGGGGGTGTGAGAGCAGTGCTGGATTCCCCAGGGCAGCTGCTCATCACACACACCTGAGTCAGCAGAAATGGCCTGGCTTAGGAGGCATTGAATTTAAATTTCAGTTTCTTCCTTCTGCTAAAACCACGATTACCCTGGAGGCACACAGCTGATTGTTTTTCCCTTAACAGCAGCACAAGCCAACACAGAATGGCCATAATGGAAGACATGAAAATGCTAAACATTAATATTTAGCAGGTAGCAGCCTGAATTAAGGACACTTTATGTGAGACAAGACAGAGAACAAAAGCACATTTCTGTGAAAACCCCTGTACTGTTGTTGGGAGAAACAAAAGATGACTGAGGCAGTAATAAGATGAGGGTTATTCCAAAAACCAGCAGCCACAGGACACCAGCTGCCCAGCATCATAGCAGAAACATTTTTGGGAAGTTTGAGAGCAACTTCCAATCCTTTGCTTCTCCAAAAACCACGTTTTTTGCATCTTAATCATTACTTGGTCTGTTCTTTCATTCAAGGGTTATCAAGGTACTGAGTGCAGAAATTAACCTGAGTGTGCATTGCCCTGGTGCCCAGCTTCATACCAGAAAGAGATCAGAGATGAATAAGCATTTTGTGAGGGAGAAAAACCAGTGTGAAGTTGATTTTCAGTCTTTTGTGGGGTTTACAACACCCCTTCCCTCAAATAGACTATGCTTGTTTTAAAAACAAGGTGAGAAATGTATGTGTAACTGGTAGATAACAGCATTCAGACAGCTGATTACTGGATTGATTGCCACTGAGATGGATTAATTGATTTTCCTGCATTTGGCAGCAGCCAGGGCTGTCGGAGCAATCCTGAACACTTCACAAACATTTCCCCTTTGCTGTCAGGTACAATTTGCCTTCCTGTACAGAGAGGGAAAACCCAGCAGTCAGGGATGGGTGCCCCAAGTGAAGCATCCTGCCAAAAGCAGATGTGGATTATCATCTGGGATGCCACACGGAGCCCTGTGCCTCAATGGCCTAAATTTTGATCTCATTTTTTGTTTTGAGGATATAGGACTAGGTTAGACTGAGGTGTTTGCAGAGCACAAGGTATAGTTCTACAAATGCTGTCTCCACAGGAGTGAAGCTTACAGACATTTTCCTAATTCACAGCAATCATTGATAAAGTATTATGAATCCCAAAAATATAAGGAGATATAGCCAGCCTTTTGAGCTTTGGACAAATATATAACTAGTTTGGAAACCAGATGTTTCTCCCATCTCTATTTATTATCTTTAATGTCCTCTTCTAACTTTGACAAGAAGATGAAGATGGTTGGCCTTATAAAAGCCTTACAGCACTGAAGAGCAATTGTCCTGGCCAGCAGAGTTTGCCTTCTTCATTGGATGGGGCCAATGTGAATTACCAGCACATCAAATACAAATACATCCACTAAGAGTCTCATCTCTGCCTTTCTTTACTTTCCTTCTTCCATTTTGGGCAGAGGTATTCATACAAAAATGACAAGCTAGAAATGAGTGTCAGATATAAAAAGTGTTTTATTATCTGTGAGAAACTGAGTTCTGCATTTCCTGCAGTGTCAGCAGTGATTGATGAGGCTGACACAGAGGAACATCCTCTTGTTTTGACAAATTTGATAGAGCCTTTGACTTGATATTTTTTTCCTAATGGATAAAAAGGAAACAGGTGTGGCAGGCTTAGTGTTTAGGGTTTTTTTGGTACAGTTACTGTCTGCTGAGAAATCTTGATCTTTGCAAATAAAAACCTGAGTAGCAAGCTTCTCTCCAGCTTCCCTTGCAGTAGCTTTACACCCTTTCATTTCTGCACCATCATTTCCTGTCCTTCCACACCAATGACATGCTCCCTTCTCTCAGCCAGTACATAGTGGTAAAATTGATTGTTGTTTTACTACTTTTACAATTCCTGATTTTTCTTACATATTTTAATTGAGGACACACCCTCATTCATTCAAGCTCCATCACCTTTCCTTCTCTTATAGCCTATTGTCCCGGTTTGGAAAGACTGGAGAGAGCCAGAGCTTCCCTTGGAATGCAGAATGTAAACCCCCTCCCTCTGAATTATTATAATTTTGAAATTAAGGAGCTTTCAGGCAAAGATGTGGCAATAGGAATAACAGTTCTTTATGAGGAATATTAAAAATAAAAATGTAGTAGTACAAAAAAGCAAACAAAAAAAGAAAACACTGACAGAGTCAGAATACAGCCTGATGCCCTGTTGGGCAGGTTGTTGGCAGCAGTCCAGTTAAGTCCTCCTGGAGTGACAGATGTGGTTCTGTTGGAGCAGAGATGATCCTGTAGAAGGGTGTAGTTTTCTCTGAAGGTCCAGTGGTGATGAGATGGGTCTGTTCTTCCTCTGGGAATCCAGTGCACACGGGCTGTGCTGGTGTTCTGAATCCCAGGTTTTATCCAGGTAGGAATGCTGGGCTCCTCCCCCTGGGTGGGGCATCTCCCAAAGGGATGATGGAATTTTATCAGCCATGCAGTGAGCCTGGATGGCTCATGAACAGCAGATATCCCCTGGAGGGAGGATGGGTCATGGAAGAAATAAAGAAAACACCTCCCCAACCAGTTTCAACAGCTGGCAATAGAATACACACTGCTGGTTACATCTTGCATTGAACCCAAGACACCTGTCTCTCCAAGTGGAGTTGTAGGCTGGTCTGCTGGATTCAGGATTATTAGTGTCAGTAAAAATTAAACAGTGAGCACTTGGTTTCACATGTTCCTGCTGTTCCTGGAGACCTCTGCATTCTAAGTGCTTATGCACTTCTGCGTGGTAGAAGGAAAAGGAAAACAGTCCAGTTAAATCAGGTTTTATTTAAAGTAAGGGATAAAATGAGATAGGATTACAGAACCAACTCTTAAATTGAACACTTACCTCTTTTTTAAAAACCTAGACTTTAAATATTAGAAGCACAAGGCCAAGTCCTGTTAAAGCCTGACACAGTGCTTAGGGTGGGAGTGTAAGTGCTCTGTTTATTATATGTTTGATGTGCTGCCATGTTGGTGGGATTATTTCGCGTCCAAATGAAAAGATATTTTACAAACCTGAAAGTTAATGTGGTCATTGAAATGCTGAGAGAAAGAGTAGCCACATCTGGAGACAGGGATAGAGCTACTTCTCATGCCTGTTGTTGTGTTTTAAATGTTGGAAAAGCCAAACCTCTGTGAAGGTTTATTATGTTTCCTGTGGCTGGGGAAAGGTGTCTGCCTTGACCTCCCAGTCACTTCAATGATCCAGCCAGAAAAAGACAGGAATTGCCACTTGGAGGCAACTGTCTTGTCACCAGGACTTTCATCTACAGGGTCAATGTCCTTGGAATTCTGCTGCAAAGCTGTTATAGGGACATCCAGCTGCACAGTTGGAAAAGGAAATCACCCTTCCTAAGACATGACAAACTGCTTTGGAATGAATGCTCCCAACAAGAGTTAATGGCACAAAGAGTGCTGGGAATCAGTGGTGTCTTTAGAAAACCTCTGTGTTTCTATATTTCTGAAATGTCATGTTGGCAGCATTAATGTAACAGTTGAAGATTTTCTGGATTTCTTTGGTAGTGAAACAACCACAGCTGCATCCTCCACAGGCCGTGCAATGCATGATTGTATTCAGACTTGCTCTGCCTGTGTTTGGAGCTGGGTGATTTCAGGGTTCATGGTGAGTACTGTATAATTCTGAAGAATGGAAGAATTGGGAAGTTGAACCAACCTGGTTCAAAGTAGCAAAATGAATTAGAGATTTCTACAAAGATCTGACACTCCACCATTTGAATTCCTGTCTGGTTTGGTTTGAACAGCTAAAAATAAAACTAATTCACAGGAAGTGTCTTTACTGATTAAAAAACCCCTCAAAATAACAATGTAACATCAGATGTATCATTAACTTTTGTCATTTGCTTCTGAAGAAAGCAACACATTTTTCCCTGAGATAAATCAATTATTTTATCATGTGTGAACTCTGCCAGTGACAGAGTATCCATCATGTGTATTAATTCATGAAGCACTTGTAGATTTTGTATGTCAGTTCCTCTGGGCTCAACAAATATATATTCTTCAAATTTCTGCAGCCCAGCACATCTGGCTGTAGCTCACTGCTGCTGTATGCAGAATCCAGAAATCTCAGTGCTGACATCGTGATCATTGATACTCTTACCTTTAGAAAAAGGAATAAGCAGTACAAATGAAACATGAATGGTGAGTGAGATAATACCATGTCTCTGCTGCTTCACAAAGGGCAAGACAGAGATGTCTGCTCTGTGAGCTTGGGGCAGAAGCTAAAACTTGTTCACAAAATTCAAATGGAAATGTGAATTTCTAGGAAGTCAAAAAATTAAATGCTACAGTCTGGCTTTCACACTGGAGAGGCAGCTCCAGGGTATGAGACATAACATCTTTTTTATTATTAAGAAATTAATACACTTCATGTTAGCAACTTGCGGTTTTCTCAAAAGTTAATTTTTCTGCTCTCATTCTCCCTTAAGTTTATTCCAAGTTATCTTAATCACAGGCTATAAAGCAATTAAAAAATACAGATCTTTAGCTCCATCCTTCAAAATGGCTCAGGAGGGAGTATGTGGGTCAGGGGAACGTTGTCACTGGAGCTTCATCAGACTGTGACAAAATAAATTATTCCACCATTTGTGAGAGCAGAATATGAAGTTTGACAGTGAAAACTGAAGCTCCTTCTGTGCCTGAGATTTTATATATAACAGTGGTTGTGAAACCTTCCCTAGAGGTGTTTGTGCAGCTGTTTTATGCCACGAGTTTTCTTTACAAACACTTAAACAGTCAGGCTTGCAGGAGTGGCTGATAAAGCTGTGCCACAAGGAAGGTGTCAGGGAGGCAAACCCGTATTTTTGTCCTGCAAATGTTTAGGGACTAAAAGCAGAAAAACCCTCAAAGAACAAAAAAACCCACCACGGTGATCCAGAGCCCTTGGCTGAGGGAGAGGATTTGGGTTAACGGCCTGGCTGAGTGTTTGGGGTGGAGGCTCTTAGCAGAACCATTGCTCTGCACCAGAAGGGTGTTTTCAATGTGATCTGTCCAAACTGGTAAATTGGGACAAAATGTGGCAGGTGAGCAAAAACTTATGCTCCAAAACATGACTGAAAATATTTCAGTTCACTGCTGAGAAGTTCTGGTTAGCAAGAGGAGCACTAATGGTTGCATCATGTGTGTAAATGGGCGGGGTGTTCCAGGATCTGTTCATTTTGCCTGGTTGTGTCATCCACAGATTTGGCTTCTGCTGGTGGGAAATACCTTTTTCTCTGAAAACAGAGCAGATGCTCATGTGTAGTTAGTAGAACCCAAAAAACCCCATATGTGAATGTACAGACATCCACTCCAGGCTGGTTCAGCAGAGGTGCAGTTCCAAGAGGAGCCCAGCCAGCAGCCAGGTTCCCCTGGAGAGGGTTATCCTGTGAGCTCTGGATGTCCCACAGCTGTGCACCCGTGGGCTGGGCACACAGAAATACCCCTTCCTCCACACTGCTGCCCCTCCCACAGCCCAGCCACTTGTTGAAAATACTTCTTTCCACCATTTGTTCCTCCTCTAACATCACCCTGGGCTGTGGAGACAAGCAGATGCAGATGCACTGCAGATTCAGTGTGTTCAGACTTGGTGCTGATGGATCAGATATCCAAGAAGTGCCCCAGTGTGGCCTGGACATGGCATTTCTTGGTGAATCCTTCCCATTGCCTTTGGAGAGAGACTTGGGAGGGAGCAACAGCCCTTTATTAGGAGCAGAACCCAGCTCTGTCTGCCCCTCCACCCCAGGGGAAGATGTGTTTGGCAGATACAGTAACTGTGTGGTGGGTGGGTTTTCTCCCTCCCCAGGGCAGAATATCACACTTGCAAAGCTGCAATTGTCCCAGAGCCCTGGTAGCTGTGGATTTTGCTGGGCTATGCCAGGAGGCAAGGTTGGCTTCAGCTCCCTGAACCATGGAAACTGTCCCATGAGCAAAACTGCATTACTTGGACTGTACTCATAGGGGGAAGGATCGTGAAGTTGATGCCCATGGGGATTTTTGAAAGGATAAAATGAAGCCCACTGTAACACCAGTAATAAGGATAATGTTTTTCTGTTCCCCAGTTCTGAGTATTATTTAATTTTCCATTGTGGTGGCAATATGATCCAGGAGCTCAGGGATCCCCAGGGATCCTGCACTGTAACAGCTTTGGCACATGAAGCAGTGGAGATTCCTGTGACCCCGCAGTGCCAGCAGCTGGAAGCTGTGAGTGAATCACAGAGCACAGTGCCCGTGTCCCTGGGGCTCTCCTGCAGTCACCTTGTGCCAGTCTTGCCTCCTCCCAGGGCACAGGAACAGGGCAGAGGGAAAGGCCTCAGCTGTCATCCTCCTGGCTCCAAACACTTGCACTCTTCTGCCACCCCCACACAGCAGCTGAAGAGTTTTTTCAGGATTCCTGACTAAATAACACCCAGGCTCAACTGTAGCTTGTCTAGAAATGCCCCCCAAAACATCCTTCCTGTGCAGCATGAGGAGAGATCTCAGCACTGCTCTCCTTATTCCATTCTTCATGACCATTTTACTGGGGTGATCTCCAAACAGCTGTTCAGTGCTTAAAGGAAATGTCATTGAAGTGCTGTCTTTACATTAAAAAAATAATTATTTTCTCTCTTCAACCCAGGAGCCCTCCTGTGAGAGAATGGTCGGAGCTGGGAAGCTACTGATCTCTGTTCTATTCCTCTACTCTTCCTAGTGATGATTACATAAAAAAATCTCAAGGAATAACATCTACACAGCAATTTGAATTTGCCTGCCTGGAAAACTCCTTTCAGTCATCTATCAAATGAGTAATAATATTTCTACATCTTTAGCAGTTCCAGAGGCGTTAATTCAGATTATGATACAGCTGCAGGGCTCAGGATTAGCAGCTTCCCCAGGCAGTGAATTTACAATTGGACTGTAAAGCTGTATCCACCATAGCTTAACTGGAGAAGGATGGTCAGACAGCTGACTTAGAGTACTTCCAAAAAAATTAAACAGCTGGAGGAGTGTGGAGGGAGAAAGTTCATCCAGGCAGTCTGGCTGACTGTGTGCTGCAGATTTGTAGTTCCCTGGGAAGCAGCAGTATAGCTGGTCAAACTGTAATTAAAGCTAAAATGAGGTGTTTTGTTCAAAGAAATTAAATGCTTCAGGAAAAAAAAATAACAGCTCTTTCAACTCTTCTGTGCAGATACTGTTTTTTCAAAATGGAGTTTTAGTTCATTAGCACTTTTTTCAGAGAGCCAAGATTTCTTAGTAGGTGAGGTGCAAAACAAGTTACTGGCCTCTAAGGAGCACAGGCTGATAATTAGGCTATCTGATCTGGGATATTTCACATGTTAAGCCTGTTTCAAATTACTGTTTCTGTCTAAATCAAGTGGAAGCTGTTCCTTTTCCTGAGTGACTGGACTGTGTTGTGACATTGTTTTGTCTTATGGCAGGACAGAATTCTGTTTATTGACTATTGGGTAAATGCACAGCACAGTAAAGTGACTTGAGCAACAAAGGTGACAAAATATAAGAGAAATGAATCAATGAATAATAAAACCAGATGCTCTCCATGGCTGATGGCCTCAGTGACATAGCCCCCTGCTTTTTCCATGGCATTAAATGATTTATTCTAGTCTAATAGTGCCATAAGTGCCAAAACTAATGAAAGAAGAAAAAGTAAAACTAAAATCCCAAATAAAATAACTGGAATTTTTTATAAAACTGTAATGTTTGTCAGAGTCATCTGACTAGGACTCTGTTCTAGCTGCCCCCAAATAGCAGGCAAACTGTTTGGGTTTGGAGAAGATCTGGCCACCAAGAGGGTGGGGACAGTTCTAGAAGAAGTTGTGCCTGGGGAGAGAGCTCCAGGAAGCCTGGGACTGGGTGAAAATTATATTTTAGAGATTTTGTTGTTAAATATAACTGTGAGTAACACAACAATTGCCTTCGTATTTTTTCTTGTAGAAATGAGGCATGTTGAACTGCTTCCAGGTGGCAGATGGTAAAGGATCCCACCCTCATGTTGGCTAGATCTGCAACTGGCTGGAAAGCAGCTTTTCTTCTGTGTTGTGGGATCTGTCATGGGAATTCTCAGACAGAAAATAAAAGTACTGAAATTAAAAGGCTAGTAAACATTTCCCATTATTCCTGGATGGGGAGGAGGATCCTGCCTCAGTGAACTGCTGCAGCTCATTGTTGCTCAGAAAAACACTCAGTAATTACCTCCACACTTGCTGATTGGAGCTGTAATGTCCTTTCCATGACTCTATTTTTCTCTTTTTATTTGGCTGCTGACAAAAACTCTTTCTTTTTAAGCAGAGTTCAAAGTAACGAATGTATCAGTACTTCCTGTCTGTTATCAGGGGATCACTTCCAGCTGGTGGTCCTTACACTATTTATCAATGATTGATTTCAGTGACCCATCTTCTTGAGTCAGCCAAGCTAGAGCCAATGGGAGAAATAAAAATAGTAGCTCCCAGTCTTTCTGATTGTCTCTATAAAGTGTTTGAAGTCATTATCGAGCTGTGACAAAGTAAATGCTGCTGACTGTGCTGTGCTTTGTGTACTTGACTTTCACTGTGCATGGCCAATGAGAGCATTTCCCAGTAAATCTATGGCTGCCCACTGATGTTGCCTTGCCTGGCAGTCAGTTTGTCTGGGAGGTGTTTCAGTTTGTGATATACAGTTCTCTTAAATGCACCTCAGTCATGGTGCTGGCAACGCTGAGGTGCTGGCTGGTTCTGGTGATACAGCAAAGGCAATTGGCAGGGGTTTAGGGGTGATGGCAAAGTGCTTATGATTTTAAATGGCAAAATGTGTAAAGTGCCTATGACTCCATAAAGATGCTGAAAGAATAAATAAAATAAATTGGACCATCTGGCACTCACAACTTTCTATGCAGCCTTAGCCAGCACTTAGTAGGAAATTAAAACATGATAATATTGTCTCTCTCAATGGTTGTTAGGAGTGATCATTGTGAAACACGTGTAAACACTGAACTGGAATTTTTGGAAACAGCAGTGTATATAAAATTGGCAGAAAATCACAGTTGCTCTGGGTGGAAGGAGAGCACCAGTGAGCCTGGAAAGCCTCTTGGATGTGCAGGACAAGGAATGGCTCTTGCAGAATTGCAGGCTGTCTGTGCCAAGATGCTGACAGGCTGCTGGAGACGCGGCACTGCCCAAAGCCGTGGCACTCCTTGCAGTCTTTGGGCTCTGATAGGGCTGAGTGACACCAGGCTCCCATCCTGCCCTCATCCCTCACAAGGGCCAGTTGTCAGAGGCTGCTGTGAGGAACAGCCTCTGCTGAGTGTGTTCATAAACTCTTATTGTTTCCTGAGTGCTAATGAGTAAATAATGGAGAGAGCTTGTAGGAACAGGCATCTCATAACAGGCATCTCATTTAGCAATTTATAACCTATTGACCGCTGGGTTTAGTTGATTTGAAATTACAATGCGCCTCTCCTCCCAGTCTCATTTTTTAAATTCTTGGCTTATGTACAATGGATCTCAAATATTTTCTTCTATTTGAACCTTTTAATAACTTTCTTTTTTTAATCATAAATGTCAGTTTTAAGATTAAAGAGGAAAACATAGTAATTGGAAATCTTTATTAAGCTCTACTGCTTGATGTATTCATCTCCTTGTTCAGGTATGTGGAACATATGAAAAGTTAAAAAGAAAAGAAAATATAGAAGGATGCTGTGCTGAATATTTGTGGGGATTTTTTTGGTTTTTTTTTTTTTTTTGGTCAGTGTAACGTGGAGTTAATGACATTAAACATAAATTAGGAATGAAATGGACAACCCTGAGCTTCTAGTCTGGCTATGTATAGCAGATTGTGATAAAAAGCAAAGGATTTTTATCTGAGCAGCAATATATAAGATATGTATATTGAGATAAAATGCCTACCTCAAAACAGAATAGCATATTGTTGCTGGATCTACCCTTATCTGGGATATTTGACTAGGAATATAAAACAAAAGATTCAGCTCTCATTTTAAAGTGGACAGCCATAAGAAGCCCAAGGAACAGGGTCAGAGGAAGAGGCTGAGAGGCAGAGGAGCTTGAATCCCTGTGGTGGAAATTAGAGGCAAAATTCACTGTGTGCCTACACATGCCAATGGGATGGATTGGTTTTCCTCCCTCGCAGTGCAGTTGTGGCACATGCTTGCACATTAGTGGCACGTATATAGAGAAAGAGGTTTTATTTGCTTCCTTCTTTTATCTTTTTAAAGATGACAGTCATGACTGAGACCTGTAAAAGGGCCATATCCCTGACCTGGACCCCTTCTGCACTTTGTGACATGGTGGAAACCTTTCCTCCTCCCAGGCCCTGACACTGCAGGATCTAGAAGTGCTTTTCAGAGCTAATAAACTTTCTGAATTTCATGTATTCAAGTGTTTCATGTTGCACTTCTAAAGAAAACTCTTTAAAGTGCGATGAAAGCAACACAAGTCAAGCTTATGCTGGCAGCTGGAATCCTTGACATTGGGCCATGAGCACAGGCAGAACTGAGGAGAGGCAGGCTTTCATCCTGCAGTTCCTTGTTTTGGGAGAAGAAGTGGTTGATATCCAGTGGTTTTAATAAAATTAATCTTTGGAGAGGACTCATTTTATCTAGCTGCTGCTGCCTGGGAATGAAGTGTGTGGTGTTACCTGTGTTCAGCAGCCAGCTGAGAGATGCAAGGATCTCCAGAGACCCCTTGGTTCCACCTTGTTACACACCTGTGGTTAAATGAGCTGAGAGGAGTCCTATTCATCATCCTGTGTTCTGAAGAATTAAACTGTTGATATCACAAGATCTGACTTAATGAACAGGCTTGTTTGTAGACAGCATTTGAATGAAAACATTTCAATTAACTTGATAAAAATAGATGAAAAAGATTTTATGGGAGGACTTAAAACTGCAGCTTTTGTACACAAAATTAATTGAAATACTCATTTTGCTGCTCCAAATGAAAATAAGGCCTTGAGTGTTTCTCATATGGCAGGTTCTGCTGAAACTGGATGGGATAAATTCCCATCTTCAGAAACCAGTGAAGAACCTTTTGAATTTTCAGATTAATCGGGCTCGGTGATTTCTGTTCCTTTCTCTTTTTGTTTGTTTTTGCAATCAGTCTGGTGAGAATTATTGATGGGAAATGTGCTATTGAAAAGCAGTCAGAGCCAAGGGATGTGAGAGAAAGATGTTTTATTCAGTGTGAGGCTCCTGCCTGCCTGCTTGGTTGTGTGTAACACAGGATTGGTGACAGTAGTCAACAAAACGTTGCACTTTGGCCTTAAAATGTAGAGTGCAACTCTTCAGGAAAAGGATTCCAAATACTTGTTTTTGTAGGCACAACCAGCTGAGGTTTAGCAAAGCAGCTAAATTTAGGCTGATTTTTGTGGAGATGGCAGAATGTGGTGTTATTGTGCCAGCAGCTGCCAAAGCTTTGAGTTGTGTTCCCAATTGCAGGGTGGGCAGAGCCAAACGAGGTGAGGGTTGAAAGCTTTTTCTTGTGGGCAAAGCAGCACACTGCCTTCTTCATTTTAATTCAGAAACAGCTGTATTGTTTTAGCTGAATATTTTTAAAAAAGAAGAGGTTGCTTGTGGCATTTGCCTGGCATGTTAGCTCTCACCCTAGAGCTTGGCAATGGCATAAATGACAAAGGGTCTCATAATGGAAAGAGCTGGGCAATTTCAATAATGATGACTCTGTTCCTTCAGATACATTTAAATGGAAACATCCAATGTCCATTGTTTTACTGGGTTTCTTGCTTGCAGCTGGAATTGTTTCTTTAATATAGAAAGAAATACTGGAGCATTTCGTTGGGCAGAAAAAAGAAAACTTTCTATGCTGAGAATTGTGCAACTTGGCAAATGTTGGCAGTAAAGCAAGAAAAACTGTAAACTACCCTTTTAAGTTAGCTCTGGTTTCTGCATCTCAAGCACAGTTTATTTATTAGTGTATATTGAGCCATTCTGGGCTTTTTTTTTTTTTTTAACTTCCATAAAGTTCCCATAACTTGCACATGACCCAGGTCATTTACAGCTCCTGGGAAGTGGCCCAGCTCTAGTGGCTGTGTCAGATCTTTGTTGCAGTGAACCAAAACCAAGTGCTAAAACTGGACCTTCAGTTTCAGTGGCAAAAATGGATCAGTGCAGATTGGATCATCAGAGGCACCTTCTTGGAGCAGATCCTTTTCTTCCCATTCCTCAGTGAGATTGAGCTGTTATATCTGAGAGGAAAGGAAAACAAAGAAGAGCTTGTGCATCAGTAACGTGCATGATTGCAACTGCCTTTAATGGACAACTTGTTGCTGATATTTTTAATAAGCATTGTTTTTTAAAAAATGCTGGTGTGCTATTAAGAACTAGAGCTATTTCTAATTATTAAGATTGCAAGATCAGGTTTCTCCTATTTAGTCCTACTGTCTTGCTTTTTTCTGCTTCATTTACAAAAAGAAGCTGTACACAGCAAAATTAGAGAGCAAAACACTAATTAATTGTTTGTTTGGGCAAGGCAGGGTTAAAAACCCAGCTCTCTGCATGAACAAAAGCAACTGGGTTTTTGATTTAGCAATGTCTGATGCAGGGGATGTTCTCACTCCAAATTCAGTCACCATGGAAACAAAACTTCTCTTTAAGCATGCTGTATCTTTGACAGAGCAAGAGGTTCTTTTTGGCAGACATTTTTCCATCTTCTTTGTGGATGATGAATACTTCTGGAATGAGCCACTTTCTTCTGTCTCTTCTGAAATGCACTGAACTTCTGCTGTGCAGTAGACAGTTCCCCTTGAAACAAAGGCACCACTTCTCAACATGTTTCTGAAATCTCAGGAGGCTTAAGATCTTTCTTTTCCTCCAAAAATATAAAAAAATCAGAAAATTCACATGGTGTGTTGGTAAGAATTTCTATTAAAAGACTCTCAGAGGTAGCACAAGCATCAAGTGATGTGAAAATTGCTATGGTAACTACTTTTACTGTACCTTTAAGTCAAAAGTCACATAAAACCTGTGCAGACGCTAGTGAGTAAGTGAAAACCTAGGATAGAGCTCAAAACCCATTTTCCACGTTGTCTGTCTGATTCCTGGAGTGGGAGCTGTGGGTGCCTGGTGCTGTGCCCAGGGGGTGCTGACCCAAATGCTCTTGAGTGGCTCTTGATGCTCCTGCTGAAAGGGCTGACCACAAACCACAATCTGAATAATTGGCCCAAAAAAAGCAAATGCATGATGCTAAACACTGCTTGGCTGTTAATGTGGGATCTGGAATTTAACAGACCTGCCTTTACCTCTCCAGGGTTTGAGCCACTCAGCTGCTGTGAAAAGAATGTCTTAATTTTTCATCTGAAGAACCACTGATAAACAGAGCCATGTCCTTCCAGCTGTGGTGCTGTAAGGGTGACGTGGAAATGGGGACAGACAGTAATGGGCTGATCCATCTGGACAAGGATTCTCAGAACTTGGCATCAACTTTGAATGTGGAGAAGAGCATAAAAAAGCCCAAATTAAAAGTCTTGAGTAGTGCCTGCCTAAAGATATTCTTTCATGTCTTGGGGTTCACTCAGGTGGTTTTTGTTCAACTCATTATCCCTGCTGTGTGGAGAGGAACATCTCTGACATTCAAGATATGAAAAGATGTTTGTCTTTTCAAGGATTTGTTTTGCTATTCCTTGGATTTGTTAATGCTCACAGGTAGACTTGTGAGGACTTTAGAGCTGCTTGTAGTAAATCAGTAGTAAAAAGGCTGAAGGAAGTCATGGTGGGATTTTAATTGCTTTATGGCAATCAGTAGAATCAGCATTCCTGGACCTCATTATACTAATTACTCTGTGAAAGTTAAAAGGAAAAGATTCAGTTCTGGCTCCAAAGCTTTATAATCCAAACACAGGTTATGCATTCTGGAGTGCAGGGAGGGGGATTGGTGCTGCCTGTGCAATGTGCATTTGGATTTTCTGATGGTTTGGTGGTGGTGGTAACACAGAAAAGAGAACAGACCAGTTCCAGTGGGCCCTTTATAGCAGGGTCTGGGCAGATGTGCCAGCTTTTGTGTCACTTATGTTTGAAGGATCTGGTCAGGAATTTTTCATGTATGGTTGGGAGACTGTTTAAAAATAGGAAAAGGCTCTCTTTGAACATACTTGTAAGCCACCATGTGTTTGAAGGTGTTACCTTGTCCAGAAAATTATTCATGTCTGTTACCTCCTTAAAGCTCTGTGGACAACCTCTGTTAACAAGCTACAGCTACACACTTTTAATGTCTGACATTTCGGCTTTTTGTACCAGATTTTTTTTTCCTGACAATCCTGGAAGCTGCAGACGACTGGAAGTTTCATAAAGGATTATAGGCTTTGGTTCACTGACCCTCTCTCTGGCTGCACACACTTTTATCAAACTTGTAGCCAGCTACTTCAGGACTTCAGGTCTAGGCCAGGAGGTCGGTGTCTGTTGTGGTTCAGGATAATAACAGTTGTGACAGTGTCTTGTTCTGAACAAAACTCTCCAGGGCTGCCTTAGCAGAGCCCATTAGAAAGAAGCAGATGTGTCTCAGTGCTGCTTGGATCGCTGCAGGTATAAATCTTATTTCATAGCCAGAAAGGTACCCCTGTCCCTATTTCCAGCACAGTCACATAATGAAGCATTTCAGAAATCTTGTTTATTGAGAGCCCTCCTTTTGTGTCTCTGAAGTTATAACACCTAAAGCTTTGACATCTTGCTGCTGCATTACAGATACAAACCATGAACTTGTTGTACTCATTGTATTGTGTTGTCCCATGTATTCCATGAGGCAACACATTGTCAGCTCCAGTCTTATGCTCCTATTGGAAGTTCTTCCTAGTCATGTTTTGCTCTGTGGAGGGCTTTTGTCTATTAGCAGTAAACAGTGCAAAGAAACTTTAAGGTTGGGTGATGTCAGCAAGAGGTCTGTGCCGCATTGCTATTTGGCTTTGTCAAAAAATCCGTTTGCTAAAAGAAGCTGTGTTTGTCACAAAGAATTTGGGGATAATGTTTTAGGTAGTGTGTTACTGTGTTTGAGTGGCTTGACTAATTCAGAACAGCCTGAATTCATGATAAATACAAAGATGCAAAAGTCTTGAAGAAAATACGTCAGGGAGTGTGGGAACAGTCAGTAGATGAATGGATATAATTGCCAGTCTGGCAGAATTAAGGAAATGGGCTCAAAGGTATCTGGTTTACAAAACAGACCCTACCTTACTTCACCCTACAGGTGATGTAAGCAGAAATGAGCAGCTGTGCTTGGGGATATCACTGCAGAAACCTGAGGAACTGAAAAGGCTTTCAGAGACAGAGTGGGTCAGATAAGGAAGAAAAAGGGGCTGTACACAACACAGCTTTTGTTTGTTCATTTGGATGTATCACTCTTTTCTATAACTAACTTAACTAACAGCCTGGTGCCCAGTGAGCTGAGTGCTCCCCAAACATCCCTGGAAGAAGCTGCAGCTGCTGCAGGGATGCCACAGGTGTCCAGGAAGGATGAGCAGGGAGCTGAAGTCCAGATATTTGAGTTTATTCAACGGGCCTAAAGCACAGTGATTCCAACATCCAAAACCTCCCACTGAAAGTGTCCATCTGAAAGCAATTTATGAGCAGTTTTACATCTCAGCGTGCTGCCTTGGCTCAGGATGGCTGCTCACTGCCTTCTGTGTGCTCCCTGCAAAATGCTGGTACTTGTCCTGTGTCATTTTAGGAAGTGGAGTTGGTTAAAATGAGAGGCCAAAGACTGTAAATCCTGCATTTTTTCTTTCAGCTCACCACACAAATATTGGAGGGTATTTCTCTCCCTGGAACTAAACAACTTGGACTTGCAACATTAAATCCAAAGTACAAACTCTTGTGTTTGCCAGCTTGCAGACACTGAAATGTGTAGGGTAAATGAGAGGTGTCAGAGCACATAATGTTGTGACCTTGGGAATGGAAAGGTTCATTGCACTAAAAATTCATAGAAAGCATCACCCAGAGAGGTGATGCTTCAGTGGAAAAATCATGGTATTTCTGTATTTGAACAAGTCATTTATGAAAGGCGGTAATGGCATGGCTCAGTGTCACTGACCTCTGCTTTTCCAGAGTGTTTTAATCTAATTATTTCACATGACTATAGATGGCTTTGAGATGTTTGACTTGATTTTTTTTTGAACAATGGGTCTGTCTAAATGTCTGTCCCCTGTTACAGTAAATAGTGTGTAAAGATGCTAAAATCAAATTAGAGCTGAGCAGACTTCAGCTCAGCCTTTCTGTCTGCAGGCAGGAAGAATAGTGTTGTATCCATTAAATCTGAAAGCCAAAGAGGCTTCCAAGAAAGTTACTTGTAGAATAATGTAAGTAAAGCAGTCTGTACTCAGCAGCCTCATTGTTTGTGTACTGAGAATCCCATTCAATATTTAACCCAGCTTTTTGTGCTTGTAGTAGTAAGAAATACTCACTGGGGAATGCTACAGTGGAAACGTTTGTACTAAGGACAAAAGCAGGCTACAGAGGACAGATGCCACTTTGATTTTGGAGGCAGGAATGTGACAACACACACCGATGTTCATGCACAACAGCCAAAATTTATTGAGTGATCTCTTTCTTATACAGACCTGAAGGTCTGCGAGCTCAATCCCCGTTGGTTGAACCAGTTACATCTGGTCAGCCACCTAATAGCTGCTCTTGTCCCCAAGGGTCTAGGCCTGCTCTTCAACAGTCCACACTGGTTAAGTCATATAATCAAGTTACTTATATAATCAGTTACTTTTCAGTTCTAAAATGGAGATTAATTTTTATTGTGAGGCCTTTCAGGCCAGCTGTTGGCCATCACAGTAGACAGATGCCAAAGCATTGTGGCTTTTCAAAATTACTGTGCAAACAGAGCAAATGAAGTGATTTTTTTTAAATTTGCATGAAACCTTGCGCTCAGTATTCCACGCCCTGACCCCTGGAATTAGCAGGGCAGCCATCCTGGGCCCACACGTTGTCCTCTCCAGTGAGAGGGGGTGTCAGGGGGTGTCCTGCTCCCTCTGATCTGCCAGAGGGTTGAGTAGTTTGGATGCAGCTCTTGTATTCCTCAGTAGCTGTGGGGGCTCTCACCCCTCAGTCATCAGCCTTGTGTTTCATGGGCCAAGGGTTACACATGAAACAGGGTCTGAGTGTGTTTTGATCCTCACAGAGGAGACTCAGTGTTTGCAAAGCACTTGGCACAAGTCAGCATTTGGAAGTAGGGGTAATACGGTGCCACATGGAATTAATTTCCTGAAACAATGCAAGCAGGTACTTTCTAGAGTATTTTTGCCATTATTGAAACATTAAATTACTTTGTACAACAGTTTGTGTTTGCTGTAGCTGGTAATTCCCTGTTCCAGAGGCATGTAGGCAGCAGCAGCTGGTACCAAGGGTGCGCTCAGGTCTGCATCCACAGCCTTTGACATCAGAAAAGTAAAACAACATTCAGGAGCTGCCTGCATCAATTGGGCACTGCTGTCTGGTATTTTGTACAGGGCACAGAAAACCAGGAAGGCAGGGAGGAATCTCACAAGCTGAGGTTGTCATCTTTCAACCCAAACCTCTGTCCTTTAGAGAGTTTAGAGCCCATGGTGACCATAAGCAGGCTTCAGTGGGCTCCTTCAGGGGCTTCCAGACTGAGGAAGAATATCAATTTTCCCCTGATTTCCAGAGGGAATTCAGAGTCTCTGCTGGCCTGAAGTGTTGCTAGAGGCTGTTGAACATGTGCTGGCTGTTATTTGAACTTGGACACTTGGGATTTATGTGCAAATGGTACAACTTGTCATTAGGGTGAGGGCTGAATTTCAAAAATGGATGATGTGGCTGGTCCTACGATAGCTGGTGTTTAGAACACATCTGTGGCTGGTTGCTGAGGTCCTCTCCAGCCTCTTGGCAGCAAGAAGAACTCAGTTCCGCCTGTCTGACAAGTAAATGAGTGTGTGGGCAGTAAATTCAAGCAGACTTTGGAGGTCTCGACTTGTGTGGGTGAGGCCACAGCTGAGAGGGATGAAGCTTTGGTCCATCAGATCCTCTCACTGCATCCCCTGCTGAAGGCCAGTCAGCCCCAGCAGGGAAGGGAAGGACACACTGCTGGGGAACTTTGGCCCAAAGTTTTTTTTTAATGTCTCCAGCTTTTCTCTAATCCCCAAGCCAAGAAACTAACTGAACTTTCAGCCTCTTAATATGAGTGTAGTGCATCCTGAAAATAATTGCTGCAAACAAAATTAATCTGGCCCTGCCTGCAGAACACCCCTGAAGGATTGCCTCCAAAGTGCTTGGAGTTAGATAAGAAATAAGCTCTCTTTAGTGATGTGTGTGCTTTCTAAATAAACTCCTTTTAAACAGACCTGCTGTTTAAATCTGTTTATTTACTGTGGCACATTGTGCAGATTATGTTTTAAGGAGCTCAGCAACCAACATCAGAGCTTTTACATAAGTGAGATCTGAGGAAAAATGGGAGTGAGATTTCAAATAT
Organism: Hylia prasina; assembly: GCA_013397195.1. Lineage (NCBI taxonomy): Eukaryota > Metazoa > Chordata > Aves > Passeriformes > Sylviidae > Hylia > Hylia prasina. The sequence continues at coordinate 86,166 of VYXD01008883.1, forward strand.
CCCATTAATCTTTTCACTTTAGGTCTGAGCCAGCTTTAAATTGCACCGAGCTGCTGCCAAGCGTGAGTGAGTTTCCATCCAAATAAAGGAGACTTGGCAGGTCTGAGCTGAGGCTTTGTTTTCAGGAGTGTTTCAAGGAGAGGGGGATGGAATGGTGGTGGAGGCTCTGCTGGAGCAGCACAGGGCTCCGTGGCTGCCTTGTGCCAGGTGGCCCCAGCTGCACAGGCTGAAGACACCCCTGGTTTTTACATTTTTTTGCCTATGTTTTCAATCTGTGTTTACAGAGGTGACTGTTAAAATGCTTGTACGTGGGATCCTGGAGTTAGTTGTGACTTGATGCCATACATGTGCAATTCAGCATCTGCCGGTCACTGGGATTTAGGACTCGGGCTTTGCCTCAACAGCAACTGCAGGATTTTGCAGCTTGAGGATCAAGTTCTGCTCCTGCCCCCAAGCAGTGGACCTGAGTTCATCACAATGGCCTTCTGCAAGGTGAAGCCAGAGGGGCCAGAAGGGAAAAGCTGGGAACGTGTGGGGTGAGCACGGTGCTGGCAGGGCTGGGAGGAGCTGAGGGGAGGCCTCTGGGCAAGGGGACGGTGCAGCTGCAACCTCACAGCCTATCCAAAAACCAGGAAGGCCTCTTTGGTTTTGCCTTTCATTTCTGGGGTTGTGGATGGAGTCAAGACTCCCCATTTCATGGAGGGCAAGCAGGAGCTGTCTGGAGGGACAAGCTCTCAAGATTCTGCTGAGGGAAATGGAATTCCCTCCATCCAGCATGTTACCAGCTCTGGATCTGTGCATTTAATAATGCTGAAATTCCCTCTTGCAGACTTCCAGCTTTGTGTCCTCCACAATCAGCTGTTTGCAAAGCCTTCCCAAACACTCTTTCCTTGAATTTTCCCTGAAAGAGGGACTTTATGACCGCAGAAGTGAGGAGGCCATGGTGGCCACCTTCTCTTGTCTCCTGCAGACATAAACCAGGATATCTGCTGCACAGTGGGAGCATTGACCAGGCTTGCCAGGATTCCAGGAATTAGTCTGGAATTATTTGGCTGTGATCTGAGTGATGACATCCACTCATCCAACTCATTTGCTGCAAAGCACTTACTGCTTCTGGGGGCTTTGGGGTGTTTGTGTCACCTCTTGGAGAAACCGAGGATGAAACACGAAAACTTCTGGAGTTTTACCAGTCCTCATTCTTCCTCCTCTGTCATGTCCTTCCCACTCCAATGAATGTTTTCACTGTGAATATAAGCACTGTGAGTAAAGAAAGTAATTGAAGAATTCCCTAGGTGACACTTGTATTTTTGGCAGACACAATTTTTGTTAACATCTTGAAGGCTCTACTGCCTCTGCTTTGTGCTCACACCATGACTCCTGTCCTCAGCCTGCTGCTGACTTTGCTAAGCTAAAGCATTAAAATTAGCTAAGTAGTTTATGCCCACAGGCCCTTTTCTCTCAATAGCCTCTGCTTGATTTAAGGATGGTCCAAACTTCTTCAAAACACAGTAAACTTATGTAGCTGGATAAAACCTCTTCCAGGACAGTTTTTGTGTGCTCCTCCAACCCAGTGACTCACACCTCTTTGTGGAATTGTAGCACTAGATTGCGGCTGCTTTTACTTCTCTGCGTGCTAGTGCTCTTGGTTCTCTCTGGACACTGTTTTCTCCCCTTTTTTCCCCTAAAACTTGGTGGAGAAAAGCTGCTGTATTTGGATTTTCCTTCATCCTCAGCATGCATAGAGTGAATACAACAACAGATTGTGGTGCATTCTCCCACACAGAGCTTTCCCACTTTTTATGGATCTCTGGGGTGCCTAAGGGCTGTTTCTGACATTCCCTCTTTCCCCTTTCTGCTGACCTTGGCTCTCCTCACACACACTCAGTTATTCCTTGAACTCAAGCACCACATCATCTCTGGTGCCAGCGGAATGCACAGAAAGCTGAAGTGCACAGCTTTTCCACACCTACAGAATTAGGTGTTGGCCCCTGTGCATCCTTGTTAAAAGCCAGCACTGGGAGGAGGATGGAGACTTCACAGTGTTATCACCTGTCTGGCCTCTTAGCTAAAATCCACTCCAAGTTTTGCTGAGGCAGAAACTTGGCCACTGAAGCAGCAGATGCTGCTGAATTTCTGAATAAAATGTCACTGCGTGTTGGCACAGTGAAAGGCGTGCAGCATCTTGCAGAGCAGCCAGCAAGGACAATATTCCTGGCTGGGAACTGAGAGAGTCAGGAGCAAGCCTGTGCTTTCTGCTCGTGGTACCTGGGTCGCTTGTCTGCCTCCTCTCCAGCCGATCTGTCGCTCTGGCAGAGCTGCCTCTGAGGTTAATCTGCTCTCAGAGAAATTGGAAGCCGAGCAGCAACTTAAACGGGCAGCCCAGGGAGGGATTTTTCCACAAGATCGTCTTGCATTGATGGCACACACTGACATCTGCTGAGGCTTGTGGCCCTTGTGCCACCTTCTCGGTAATTAGCGTGACAGAAAGGACACATTTTATCACCTGAGGGGGTTTTTGGGGAGCTGTGCCTTCTTTAGGGACAGCTCAAACAGGTCCCCCTGTGCTACATAAGAGACTGCTTCCCAGAGCATTCCTGTTGGGAAGGGGATTTGTATGGAGAGGAATTTCATACTGGGTGGAATGAGGAGCAAACTCAGGTGTCTCTTTTATAGCTCAACTCTTTCTTGCAATAAAGATTTCTTTCTAGTAAATGCTGGTTTGTTCTCAGAGCAACCTTGGATATGATAGATTAAAAAAACCAAACAAACAACTTTTTGGGACTTTGAGGAAGTGCAAAGTGTTCTGCACTGCACACCTATTATTCCCTGGAAATCCCATGAGTTCTTGACCTTGAAAAGAACCCCAAAAGTAGAGTGTGATAAAATCTTGGCATGTGTCCAGAGTGGAATGAGACACGTGAAGATTTACCAAGTCTCTGAGGGTGTCCAGACTTTTCAGAATAGCTTAATAATAGCAAGACAATTTCTCTGGATATGCTTTGTAAAATAAAAGGCTTTGATAAAAGAAGGAAATAATAAACATCATCAAAGAAAGAAATGTAAGTTGAACACAGTGTAGAGAGCACTCTGACACTGGTAAAACAGTCCCAAAAAAGCAATTGAGCTCTTTGTGCAGTCCCTTTCGTACCCTGTGGGCTAGGTGGGCTATTTGGCACCTTGCCCAATGAAATTGGCAACAGGCTTTGAGGTGCATTTCCAAAGCCCAGTCAGTGCTCCTGTGCTGGCACTGTGACAACCACAGTGGGAAGGCTATGGAAAGCTCTAGTTTAACTTCCTTACCTGTTCCAAGGTAAGCTGGAACTTTTTTCCTTGTACAGAAAGCACCTGCTCAGGTGTGGGGGGTGCATTCCTACAGGAGTGTAACGTTGCTGGGAGAAGGAATGAAAATTGCATCGATTTTCAGGGCAAGAGAATGTCAACAACCCCTTGTTGAGCAACCAGTGTCTGATGAGGGCAGGGCTGGCCCTCTCCTCTCATTCTTTCTCTCTCTCTCTTGTTTAAATATGTATTGATACACTTTGTTTCTTCCCCCACCTTGGATAAAACCCACCAATCTCTACTGAATGCCTGCTGGGCAGTTGTCCCTTAGCAGTCCCTCAGTTAGGGAAAGGTTCTTCCTCCAGGAATGGTGGAGCACTGAATGGGCTCCCCAGGGAATGGGCCCGGCCCTGAGCCTTACAAAGCTCAAGCAGAGTCTGGACAACACGCTCAGGCACATGGGAGGATTTTGGGGTGTCTCATGAAGGGCCAGGAGTTGGATTTTGGTGATCCCTGTGAGTCCCTTCCAGCTCAGGATGTTCTATGATTTATTTACTTGTATTTTTGGATGGTCATGTACATTCCTATCCTCTCTGGTTGCTTGTTGGAGATGTCATTTCTTCTGTGGAAGGCAGAAAAGTGAAAAGTGCTGCAGCCAGGAAGAAGCACTACAAGAAGTCTTCATCTGTACATTGATTGATTTATTTTTTCTCAAAGTGCAACTTGTCTGCTGCCTTTCTGCTGCTTCCTAAAGAAGATAGGCTTTTTTTTTTTCTTTTTTGAAGCTGGAAATTTTAGGAAATGTGTTTTTGTTTTGCTTTGGGGTACCTAAAAACTGCTACAATTATTTTAAGTCCAGTGTTGAATAATAACTGCCTGGAGGTTTGTTACTTGTGTAGCAGGTTGGTGCCTGATGTGATTTTAAAAATCACCAAGACGTAAAACCCTGAGAGCAAGAATTTATGGAGAAGAGATAAGAAAATTTTTATTAAGAGAATGTGCTTGTCTTTCAATTTACTTTTTTCCCCCCTTAATATTATCTGCAGCAAAATCATCCCAGAATGTGGATTGTCCTGAATATTGTCATTCTCAACAGCACTTTCAAGGGCAAATAACTCCTGAAGTGCTGAATAACAGGTCTTGTATCCATTCTTCAGAGGAAATCCTGTGCAGTGCCCTGAAATTTTGGCTTGTTCCACCATCTCCTAAGCTGGAATGTAATTTTCCAAGTGAAGTATCACTGATTCTACACCCATGACACAAAATACTGCAAAATGTGCATCCCTCAGGGTGGGGTTTGGAACCTTTTCTTTGATGGAAGCTCAAATCCATCACTTGTGGGGCCATTTGGTTGTCCAAGTTTGCACCTTGGTCCTTGTTGGTACCTCTGGTGCTGAGAGTGCCAAAGTCAATCTCCTGACCAAGGCTGTGTGAAACTGTGCCCTGTTGTGCTTCAAACCACTGGGCTTTGGGGGTTACCCACAAAACCTTGTCTATGGCAGCTTTGATTGTTTCTGTAATGTTGACATTATAGAGTGATCTCTCTGCATGATGTATGAAGATGAAGTTCAGAAAGAAATATGAAGGAGTAGCTGCTGGGAAGTTTTAAGTTTAGAATAGTGTAACTGTAGATAAAAAAAAGCTTTTTTATTTTAATCTTAGTTGTTCTAAAGTGGATCTGATCTTACAAGATAAGGGAGAATTGCTTTTGAAGCAGAAAGGGAAACAAATATGCAAATAACTAATGACTGAGGAAGAACACACTTAAAAAACCCCACCACTCCAGCAGTGTGTTCAGGAGAACAACATTCATATTCCAGTAAACACTGTTAAAGCTCATGGTTTGTCCTGGTGGAAACACAAATCAGCTCAAATGCTATGAGACAGGGACCTCAAACAGTTGCTGTATTTTGAAATCTAGGCCTGCAACTCTTCTGATTACTGATAAATGTGTGTCCTGTACATCCTGGGATGTAATGGGAGGGCTCTGCTGAGCAAGGTGTTCTGTCTGCTTCACCCCTGCAGCCCTTCCCAGCTGGGTCTGTGGATCTTGATACTCTCTGGGGATTCTGCAAACATTCTGCAATTGTTCCCAATTGCATGATATTTGCTTTATTCTCTTTGATCCTTTAAAAAAATATCAACAGCCATTTAGATGTTTATGGCACATTTAATACACTTAAACTGCTATGCTACTTCTACATCATGTCTGCAAATCCCATGCACTGTATCGTAAATAGCAAATTGTGGTATTGGCATTTCATTTTAACTCTTGTGATAGTCTCTTGCAATTTCAACAGTGATGGTATCCTGCCTACTTGCAATAAATGCTGTAAGTTTAACCAAGAGACTTGTCCTTTCCAAATAGAACTTGGGGGAATGTGTAGTAAAAGCATGAGAAGCAGAAATTAGCACCATACCTTGGGGGTAGCACAATCTGCATTCTCTGTAATCAATAGAATCATTGCAGCTTTGCTAGATCTGATGAAATGGGATTTGGCTTTTTAAGGTTTGGGGAAGATAATTTTTGCTTGTTTGCTGCTGTGATGCTGCTGTTGGTATCCAAAGAAGGTGATACCTGTTCATTGTTTAGAGAGGACTGCACAAGGGCACCTGGAAACGTGGGAATTTGATGGGATACCAGCAGCAGAGATGACACCCCCTGCAGCCCTGCTTGGGCTGCTCAGGCAGTGCTTACAAACCCTCCTGCAGTTGATTACAGCAAGTCCTGCTCTAGGGGGTGGTTGCCAGGGGTTTGACAGCTCCAGGGATGTGGCATCTCACCGAGGACTTGCTCTCCAAGGCCTTGCTTGTGTTAGATGAGAAACATCCAAAAGAAATTGAAGTAAAGGACAGGGATGTGGGGGTAGAGGTGACTTTTTGTCCTTCAGCCCAAATGGCTGCAGTGTCTTAGACTGATGCCTTGCTCTGCTGCCAAATGTAACTTGGATAAGAATTAGAACCAGGTTCTTGATGATTTGTAATCACATAAGATCTCATGATGCTTTTGAAAGTGTGTAGCTGCTAACCCCAGCATCCTGGCCACTTTCCAGCTCACAGAATTACTGTCTGTCTTTCCTGCCCCCTTCCCTCTACACCCCTGTAGTTTCAATTAGATAAGTCATTCCTTTCTTCTCTCCAGAACACTGCACATGCTGTAGTCTCCCCATAGAGGAAAATTTCAACATTCACTGTATTTTTTTATCTAGACATCATTTGCTTTACATTGTCATTTTGTTACCTAATTAGTATTATCATGTCAGTGTACCTGATGCAACCTGTCTAGTTCTGGGGCCCGGAGGTTTGTAGGGAGTGCAGCATACAGCTAATTTATTAATCTTCTAAACTCTGCACTCAGTCAATTATTTAGACTGGGTGCACCAGGCTTCTCAGTGGTGGTTTTTGTCAGGAGCATGTTGGTTTACTCATCTGTACATAGTGATACAAACATCAGAAGCTGGAGTCCTTAATGACTCATTTCTGGCCGCTATGTGGTTTTTGCACTGTGGGGATGCTGAAACAGGGTTTTCTTACCCTGCTGGTGACCAAAAGCACATGACATGGGCTGGACCAGTGTTCTGGAGGAGGTTTGGGATCTGGTGAGTGTTTCAGAGTGGCTTCAGCAGTGCCTGGCATGGTGACACGACACTAAAAGTAGTTGACCTTGGTTTGGCTCCAGCTGTGCGTGTGACTGCCACAGCCCAGAATCCAGAGCGGGAGATTTTGAAGTCCTTAAATGGCCAATTTTTCCTGATATGCTGTGACAGTGCCCCTGTAAAACAGTCTGAGCCTTGTGGCTCGCTGCATGTGATAGCAGAGGCATTTCCAGTGCTTTTCAAACTCAAATGACTTTTTACACTTCAGCAAAGAAAGCAGGCCCTTTACACTGGGATGTGAGCTGGGAACAAATGGACAATGATTTTTCACCAGCCAGTCTGTTGTCAGAGCAGTGATTCTCATTGACAGAGAAGTTAATAAACATTAGGAGGATATTCCACAATTGACATCTCCAGTCCACTGCCTTAATACTGGTTGTAATTCAGCTCAGGACCTTACAGAATCGTGCGTTTCCCAAGCTGTCATTTGAATGTGTTGGATGGAATTAAATCCAGCCTGGTTCAGATGTGGAAAAATTGATCTTTATTTTCCATACTTAGACGGGATTAGGCTGGGACTGTAAATTTTTGGAGAGAGCCTGTGCAGTTACAGTATGCTAATGCTGTGGTACTTAGGATTGCTTATGGAATACACAAAAGGTGTGATATAAATAAGAAATGACTACATACAATAATGGAAGAAAATCAACTGGGAATAACAAATTGTCCTTAGAATCTCTTAAGAATATACTGTTTGCCTAAGGAGGAGAGTTTCATTAAACTCCAGGGTGAAATGCATCCCTTGGGAGGGGGCCAGCATATGGCTTATGAATCAGTTGCACATTAACCTGTTTTTTCTAGTTTAGAAACACATGTATGGGGTAAGTGCTTGCTTCTCTGGTCTTTGGGGAACAAATCAGTGCCCCTTGATATGTGCAGTGGGGGAAGGTGTTCTTTAGGACTTTGGGGTGGTTTCCTCCCCTTTACCCCTCTGTTCTGTTTCTCTTCAGCAAGCCCCAGAAGATCAGTTTATTGCAAGAGCGTGGAGGGACAGGACAAGGGGGAATGACCACATAGAAGAGAGTAGATTTAGACTAGATATTAAAGAAAAATCCTTTACTAGAAGGGTGATGAGGCACTTGCCCAAATGAGCTGTGACTGCCCCATCCCTGGAAGTGTTTAAGGCCAGGTTGGTTGGGGCTTGGAGCAACCTGGCCTGGTGGAAGGTGTCCCTGCCCATGGCAGGGGATTGGAAGGAGATGTGCGTCTGTGAGTTCCCTTCCAACCCAAACCATTCTATATGATTGTGTTTCCATGGTTTCCCACTTGCTCTTGATTATCCTTCTGCTTTCAGCTGCTCAGGAGAGCTGCTGACCTCCACTGCTGTCTTCTGGAAGTTTGTGTGTGCCAACAGCCCTGAGGGAGACCCTGAACAACCCGTGCTCAGAAGGAGGAGCTGCAGAGGCAACAGTGAGAAATGTCTGAGCTCTGCAGAGTATTGGAGCAGGTGACCTACGTGTCCCAAAACAGCTTTACTGAGGGTGTGCCAGTCTGGGGGTCAATCTCTGCTCAGAAGAAGGTAGGAGAAATCATGATATTTACCCTGTAGAGAGCAGCACCTGCTCAGGGTTGCTGAGTATTCTTTGTTCTGATGAAAGCCCATGGAAACACTGGAATAAAACCATTAGGATGGTTTTAATTAAGATTAAAATTAGGTTTAGGATGTCATGGCTGCTTCCTGTCTTACTTTCTTCACAGTCTGTTGCAGGCGTAATGAAAGCAAATGTGGCCCATTGGGCAGCTTTCTACTCAGAGGGGTACTGGGAAAGCTGTGATACCTATTAATTTGATAAAAAATAAGTATGGGGCAAATATTGATCTATTCCAAAGCCAGCTGTGGAAAATTATACATTCTCAGTCAGATCTGCTTTCTGTGGTTTTTCAGAGAAGTGTCTTACCAAGCCAGATGAGCACAATTATTTTATGTCTAGGACAGATGAAAAGACATTATTCTGCTTCAGAATTGTGCTTAAGTGAAGTTTTTAGGAAAAGTATGTTCTTTACTAGCCCTAAGTAGTCTTGCTGGCAAGACAGACAGTAGCAGGGAACTGGTAAAGAGTACGAGCAGAAATGTGTTGGTAAAAAATCACACTTTGAGATTGAAGTAATATCAGGGAGAAGTTTGAGTATGAAGAGAACAGGCATGTGTCAGAGAACAAAATCTTTCTGACTAGAAACTGCCCTAGTGGAAAGACCAAAACCAAACCTTGGGATGCTAGTGATCAGCCACTGTGTTAGGTACAATAAGCTTGGTAAGGCATTAAAGTGCTTGAGAGAGCCCTAAAATGAGTGATAAGTTTTTGTGGTAACTGAGTGTTTTCCAGTCTCCTACTACCCTGGAAGTTTGCAGGAGAAGTGGCTTTTATGTAAACTGAAATACATTCTGGGTGTATGTGAGCACAGTGGTTGTGCACTGCAGGTCTGGGAACACTGGAATCACTGACCCCTGTGTGTCCTGTGGGGACAGACCCTGCAGGGGAAGGGAGAGCTCTGGAGCCCTGGCAGACAAGTTGATCAATAAACCACATGGAGCCCAACATTCTTAAGACAGGTCTGAACAAGTTTATTAAACCTCTGCTAGAGCTCAAAAACCACTGCATTCTACAAATCCACGTTCAGTTCTCTCTGGGTAAAATTGCATGGTAAACATAAGCAAAAATCCATGTCTATTACTTACAGCTGATTTAATTTTTCATACAAAATGCTTCAGTAAAAAAGAAATAAATTGGGCAGGGCATTTTCTATGCATGGGAGCTTTGCAGTGCAGCATGTTTGTAAATAAGTGCAGGGTTTGGCATTTCAGAGAATCAATAAGGCACATTATAGAAAGTGGGAGCCAGGAGTGTTTCCCATCCTTTGTGTACTGGTAAGTCTGGGAACAGATCAATGAGTTTCTGTCAGCATTCAACAATGCCACAACACCTTTCTGAAGTAATTAGGCAATTCACAGAATGAAAGATGCCATCCAAGGGCTCTAATACTGGTTTCTGTAAGAGGAACATTTATCTTGTATTGAGGTATCCTGAGGAGACCAGGCAGTCGTCCTTCTTTTCCTTCCTCTTCTTTTTTGAGGTAATTTGCTTCTTTTTAAGGTTACAAGTAAACAGACTTCAAAATGACAGCAGAAAGGCAAATGTTGTCTTTTCAAGGCTTCACCACTGATGAACAGAACAGCCTTAGGTTGGGTCACTTCTTTGTGCCTGAGACTCTTTCAAAGGAGGTCTGAAGCTTTCATACTCCAGTGCTTGCAATACAGATGGAAAAGAGAATGTCTTTATGCTTATTTTTTGTGTCTTTCAGTGCTTGAAAGTAAAATGTTTCTGGTGACTGTTGCCTTCTCTTTCCCTCCTTTGCTGCAGTACTGTGAACAGTAGTACTCATAGGGGAAGGAGAGAGAATGGGAGGTGTTTGTGCTCAGGACTTCTCCACAGGCAGCACACAAGTCCCATCCCTGTGTGTCTTAGTGAAAATGCTGAGAGCTGCAGCTCTGTGGTGATGTGGGGAGCAGAGCATCCCTCAGTGAATGAGGGCTGCTGGGCTGAGCCCAGCCTGTGATAAGAGGAGGGTCTGTATTATGTTCCTGCTCCATTAGAAAGTGTCAGAGCTGCGTTGGGCTGAGAACAGCCATTGATGTCAGGAAGGAAGGGTGAGGAATAGCAAACATGAAGGCTCTGAATCTTGTCACTATCATACCCTGGTCAGAGACCTCAGGAGTTTTGTGGTGTGGCCAGTAGAGAATTGGAAAACTTGTGTGCAACATCCTCTTGTTGCTTCAGTTGTGCTCCAAGTATCCTTCAGCAGCACAGGGGGAACCTCAGGACAGTTGTGGGCATCTCTGTGGAATTCAATGACTCTTCCTGGTGTTGTCACCCTCTGAATGTGAAGTCTTGGCCTGAGAAAATTTGTTGTGCCAAATATGGGAGGTCTGTTTAAAAAGGTTATCATTCTTGTGCTGAGTGTGAAAGGTTAAGCTGTGGGAAATGTTTCCTTTCTTCTGGAAAATTGTCAGTGCCCATGCAAATCCAAAAGCTGGATGTGCCTTTGGGAAGGAGAGTTGGAAGGGCAGCAAGGCCCAGAATGTGCTTTTGCTAAATGTTTGTTTCTGGAGAAGGGATACCCAAAGGGTGGATAAAGGTTTGTGGTGCTGTGTGAAAACTAAAAGAAGGATCTAAATTAATCTCTCAAATAAATGCCTGTTGTGGAGCTGTTTCAGGAAGTGCACTGGCTTGGTATGTAGAATCCCTTCTTGGTCTAGTGGTCTTTTCCTTCCTCACCAGTCAGAAACTGCTGGTCTAATCCTTTTTTTCATTATTTCCACTTGCAAAGTAGCATGTGCCTATTACTTTTCTAGTGTGCTCAGGCACCCCTTTTAGGAAGTATACGACACAGAAAGGGAATTGCTTTCTCCATCCTTCCTCCCCAGACCCTTGGACTAGCCTTTCTCTCTTATCTTTATCCTGATACATACCCTGTACAAGATGGCATTTCCTAGTTCAGTGCTTCTAGGGCTGAGTCTGGGAGGTGCAGTGGCAGCGTGGTGGCATCCTTGGCTCCTCTGAACTCAACCTGTACAAATTGCAATGTCTGCAGAATGTCTGCAATGTGAGCGTGTCAAGCACAGTCATTGTCAGGGGAAACCCAGTCCCAGAAAGTATATTATTCATTGCAACGTTGAAGAGATTAAATCAAACCCTCTTTCAGTTGTTGAGGCAGGAGGTTTCTCCTCATGGTGCCAGCAAATGCTTTATTTGCCTCAGTAAGGTGTTCGTCCAAGGTCTAAATTCTGAATGGCTTCAAAATAAAACTCATTTAAAAACTGTGCCAAATACTTTGTCATTTCTTCCTTCTCTTTCAGAAGTGAATCCCTTTATTTTTCTCATAACTTAGTTCTAATTCTTGCAGTTCATAAATTGAAAGGGGGGGGGGGAAATTGCTGCTTTGTTATAACATGAAATTTACCTTGTATGTGTTTGTTTTGATATCTGCTTCAAAATTTAGTCTGAGCTCAGGAGAATGAATCATTATTTCTCTCAAGCTGATTTAGTCCAAGTAGAAGAAATTGCCTCTCTAATGCTACATGCACTCTGGAACCAAAGAGCTCTTGGATGATTTTGCTGAGGTTGCAACAGGGTCTTGCTTGTAGTGCAGAGATGATATTTATTGTTCAGCATTTTCCAGAGAGCTTAATACATGGTTGCATATTAAAATAGAGATAGGAAAGGATAGCCTGTGATATGTAAGGCAAATTTGACTGGAAAATCGCCTTTAGCCCAGAGCTAAAGCAACACCATGATGCAAACCTGGCTGCTGTGCCTCAGCCCCTGACAGATGATGTTCCAGGCAGTGTCTGCCCATGTTTCAGAGAGGTGGCACCATGGGAAACTTCAGCTGGACAGTGATAACAGCAGTGCTCAGCAGGGTAGGATGTAATGCAGCCTCTCCCAGACTGCCCTGGCTTTTGCATTTCAGCTCAGGGTAAAAACATACTGTGGTTTGATTTTCTGTCTAATCATTCATATTCAGGTACGGGCGCAAAAGAGGAGACCACAAGGAGAAGGCATCATTTAGCTACCATATTTTTCATTGTTCTTTATTTTTATTAACACTACTTTCATTTCATGTTATTCAGCTAAAATTAGCCTTCTGTCTCCTTGCCTCCTATTCCCCCACTCCCTGGCTATTTGGCAACTGGGGTTGGGGTTTTGTTGTTGTGTTTTTCCTTCCTCACTGACTGGGACATAAATTGTTGGAGCAAGAAGGAGTTAGAGTAGGACAGATGGCACCACCTGCTGCTAGTGCTTTGCTCCTTGAAAGGCTTCCTGGCCACCGAGTCTGTTTTGGGCAAGATGAGGAGGAGAGAGTCAGGTTTATCTACTTTCCTGAAGTGTGGGCATGATATTTCTGGGTCTGAGAGACCCAGACAATCTTTCTCCAGGTGGTGTGGTTTTTGACTGGGAATCGAACCCAGGTTGCAGTGGTGAGAGCACCAAATTTTTAATGACTACATTACTGGAGGAAGACTGTTTTGAGAAAGGACAGTTGTTTGCCAAGATTGTTTTGAGAAGAAGCTTTCCCGAGAAATTCTCCCTTGGGAAAAAGTCATCAGCTGCCAGCAGGCTAAAATCTCTCAGACCCAGAAATATCAGGCCCACACTGAAGTCCAGAGAGTGGCTATTATTCTGGTTCTCCTTCTCTCTCTCCTGTGAGCACAACTCCATCCCCTCTGCTGGTGGCAGGCAGGATAAGATCCCATTTTCTTTGAGTCTTTAAGGGTTTCAGGTTCTGCCATTTCTGCTTCTGCTTTGCAGCTTCTGCTACCAGCTCTCTGCCTTTCTGTCTATCCCTTCCCTTCCTCAAGAGTCCAGTACTGGCCAATTAAGGGAGGATGTCAGCTGGGGAGGAGAAGGAGGAAAGAGGAGATGAAAAGGTCAGAAATTACTGTGGTCACTCAGTCCTGTGTGACCTGTGTCTGGCAGAGCTGTTGGTCCTGGCAAGATCAGGCTCTCCATGTGATGTTCACTGGGCTCCTGCCCACAGCTCACAGGGAGTTCTTGTGAAAAATGATACTCACAAACTAAACATGAAGAGTAGGGCCTACTCACATCTTTCCAAACCCATTCCAAGCCTATTTGTGTAGAGTCTTTAGTGAACCTGATTATGAACAAACCACTATTAAAAAAACCCCCTGATTTCTCTTCATAGACATTAATTCAAATGGAATCAAACAAAAAAGAGAAAGTGACACTGGAGATCCTCAGCAATTTTCTTAGCTGAGTTGTACCCAGCAGAGTAACTTTGGCTTGAATCTAAGTGAGGATTTGGCTCTTGTATCCAGTTACATGCAGAATGCTCACTAATTATGTGTGTATCTCATCAGGTGCCCTGTCAAAGACCCCCAGCAGACTGGAAGTCTGGAAGCACCTGTGGTTAGTCAGGAAATGAATAGCACGATGTCCAAATATACATGGGAACAATAAGCAGTCAGAAACAAATGAATTTTTAATAATTGCAAGTGAGAGCTGACATTTTTTTCCCCCTCACTTAAAAATGGCATGTGCAGCTTCTAAAATGTAGAGAGGCATCTGTTTTGGGGGGAGAACTGCTCAAAAGTTTTCTTTGCAATGGGCCACAGTAATGGGTCTTCACACAGCAGCACTATATTCCTTGCTTATGGGGCACTGGAGGAAAGAGTAATTTATCAGGATTATTGTGTTAAGAGAACAACACCAGCACTTTAAGGCAAGGGCTTACTTGAATAAATAACCATGTAAAGACATATTAATTCTAATGGATTTCCTGTACATGCCATATGGATGCAGGAATATTCATGAAGTGGCTCACCTGATCATCCTTATCCCAAAATGCCTGCAGAAGAAGAAGTTATTAAAGAAAAGTAGCTTTCTTGTAAAATCAAACAAAAAAATCCCCCTAAGAAACAAAATCATCAGAGGCTATGGTAGGCAATTTAAATAATTTTTTTAATCTTAAAAGCATATACCCATCTTATTCCTGGTGGACTTTGCTTTAGATGTTTTGCCTAGAACTCTTCCTAATTAGCATACTGGCTGCCATTTCCCACTCTAAAATGCAGAAACCATCCACCTTGTGATTTCTGTTGACAACTTAGTGGAGAAATGTTCCTGGAAATCCCAGCTTTTTATCTTACTTTAAAAACATCATATATGTATATTCAGGAGAAAAAAAACCCAACCCAACCTTGTCTTTTTTTATGCTGTAGCCTTTTTGAGCTAACTCCTCACTTTTGTCTATGCTGGTGTATTCCAAATGGTGATCAGGGACCTGGAAGGGCTGGCTGATGCTGCTAAAGTTGTATTATGATATTATCACTAATCTGTCCCCCTGCTCCAAGCTCTCTACATCAAGTCGTGTAATAAAAACATGTAGCAATGAAAACTCTTTCTGTTTTCAAGGCGCTCAGGGTTTCTCTGTGGTTTGGGTTACAGCTGCAGGCCGATTTCCTTCCCTTCATCACTCACAGATCTGGAATCCTTTTTCTTTCTCGTAAATTACCAGGAGATTTGGGGAAATCCTAAGTGCAAACACACTTCTGCCACGAACAGCACCAGGTACCTGTTCAGGCTGTGTTTTGTCAGTCCCCTTAAACTCCTCTGTAAGCTCTTGTTCTGACACAGCATTCACTTAATCTTTGCCCTATTGATTTAACCTAACAATCCATGTAGGTTCCTATCTGAAAGACGTGTGAAAAAAATTGATGCAAAATGACCTTTTACTGAAGCCTGTGGAAGAAATGCTGCTGAAGCAGAATCCTAACCCCACAGTCCAATTTTAGTGGAACTGTAAATGGGAAAACCGAGCAGTCCTTCTGGAGGAGGCTGCCCGATGCGTTCATTTCCCATACTACCAGCTTCCCCCACCTGCTAATGATGCGCTTGGCTGTGGGAGGCTGCCCTGCTGCCTCCACTGCTCCCAGGAGAGGGCAGCTCAGCTCCTTTGGATTGTGAGAGTCCCTGCGGGAACTGGCAGCAAGTTTCAGGCTCCTTATGACCAAGCCGGGAAGCGAATCCTGAGTTTGCATCCCGATGGCTGGTTGGGAGTGAAGAGTAGTCAGAAAGGGGGTGAAGCTTTGGAGGGAAAGAAGGTATGTTCCCAACTGGAACGTGGAATTTTAATTCCTGGCAGGTTGTTAGTTTTGTGATCTTCTGTGCTGTGCCTCAGCTACTTGACCTCCAACTTCCCTGTGTCTTTATAAAAGATCTCTCATCTCTGTCTTTTGTCATTCTCTGTGATGTCCCTCCTGCCAGGAGCCAGGGAGTCCTCAGTCCTCTAAAGCCCTTCCTTGTGGCAGGATGAGGGGAATGGCTTCAAAATGAAAGTGAGTCGGTTTCAATTGGATATTGGGAAGAAGTTTTTTATTGTGAGGCTGGTGGGGCCCTGGCACAGTGTACCCAGAGCAGGTGAGGCTGGCCCATCCCTGGAAGTGTCCAAGGCCAGGTTGGACAGGGCTTGGGGCAGCCTGGGACAGTGGGAGGTGTCCCTACCCATGGCAGGGGTTTGGAACTGGGTGGTCTTTAAGGTCCCTTCCAGCCCAAACCATTCTACAATTCAAAAGTATGGTCTAAATTCTAGATATATAGAGATATAGCTCTATCTCAATAGATCTCAATATATCTCAATATTCATAGATATAATAGTCTCATGATTTCTGGGAGAAGGTGGAAGAGGCAGCTGTTGGGGTGGATGTGATTGTTGCCCCAGAGTTCACAGGGAAAAGATGTTACCTGTGATTTCCCCCCTCCCCGCCTACATTCATTATACATTCAAAAAAGTGAAAATTGGAGTCCTGGTAACATCAGAACCCAATCTTTCAGTACAGACCAGTCTTGAATTTTCAGATGAATAGAGGATTAGTAAAGGCCATTAGGAAATGCTGTGTTGGAGTAGCCCAGAACACAGAAATATGTGGCAAGATCTTGATGCAGTTCTTCCAAACTTTTTATTTTCCCACTTGGGAATGCAAACCAGAGGAGGAACAGTTGCTTTGTTATAGAAAAAAAAAAACCAGGGGGTTTCACTCTGTGAGCTGTCAAAAAAGTGATGATAGTACCTTATGAAATGTAGTTTGTGTTTCATCTCATGTTTGACTACAGAGAAATGTTTGAGCACTGACAAATGGTGTTAAGGGCAGCATGATCTACAGCATTTGAGTTGTGGCTGTGTTCTGCTGTGGGCTTCAGTGTGAGTTACTGAATGGTGCATCAGTTGCACTCTCTGAGACAAAACATGAATAACACTGAGATCGAAAAGTAGTTTTAAACTGTAAATATTGTTACTATTATTAAAGCATTTTTCTTTTTCTCCTTTTTGTCTGCAGTCTCAGGAAGTCTGAGTTATTGCCATGTGATTCGTCTATAAATCTGGAAAGAAAAAGTTTTGTCTGGATTTTAACAGATACTTACTTTAATTAAGATTTAAAAAAACCCCAAAGCTGAATTTAATTTGGATCACATCCTTGATGTAGTCTGGAAAAAAGTTGTTCCCATCTTAAAATGTATCTTTAACATCACAGTAGCAAAGGAAATAAAGAGTTGGATTTATACAGAAGTGTGAGGGAGAGATGGGAAGCAGTGAAGATTCTCTCAGACTGTGCACTTCAGGGTCTTTGCTGAAGATGGGCTAAACTCCTACCCCATTCAGCCACCATGGTAGAGACTGCAGGGGTGTTCTCAGCCTTTCATTTCCCTTTCAGTTTGTCTAAAGAACTTGACAGTTCATGCAGCAGAACCACACCTCCGTGTCCTGCCTGTTGGGTGGATGCTCTACTCAGGTCAGGGAGACTTTCCCTTCCCTGCCAGCTCAGGCACTGTTGGTCTGTGTTACAAACTGGATAAACTCCAGGCAGAGGGGCTTGGAAAAGAGGAGTTTGTTTTCCTGCTTCCCTGGGCTGCAGGGTGGTGGCTGAAGGAGTCACTTCTTGGGGCTTCTCTAGAGGCATTTCATGCTCACCAAGAGGATGAGCTCGGTGGCTTGCACGGCATAGCCTTGGGACACACTCCTGTTCCATGGGAAAGCACTTCCTGGAAAAGGGAAGACTTGCTTTAAATCCTTGCTGTGAAAGAGAGAATAGATGGATTTTCCATATTCTGTGTAAATGTCCTCGTTGTGTTGGGTAGAAGGCTTTTACTGTCCCCTTCCATTCTGGGAGTATAGCCTGAAAATAAAATCATTCAGCTGAAAATGATGGCAGAACTTATGCCCCTCTTAAAATATCACCTCATAATCTCCTTCCCTGGGATGCCCTTTCTCAGCATTAGGAAAAAATATCTGTCCCTGGCTTGGCTATCTGATATTTTGGGTAAGAGTCAAGTCATCATATTCCCAAGCTTCTGTTTCTGCCTTTCCTATTTCTAGATAACCCTCTGAAGCCATGTTAGCAGGACTGAACATTGAGCTGTTCTATGCATTGCCTTCAAATATCAGTGTTTTATCCTGGGCTGACTTCCCAGTTGGTTGTTTTTCAGTAATCTGCATCTCTCATGTTATTTTTTCCCTTAATTATTAATTTAGCTCAGAAAATAGAGCACATTGTGGGTAATCTTGGAGAGTTGAGCTCTTCTAGAAGCTGATATGAGATAAGCTGGTTCTCATTAAATTGCAGAGGGAGAGCAGAGGACCACACATATTCATCTGACATCATGAGCAATAATCTGGATAGCACATGAAGAATTAGCAAAATCCAAGGCATCTGAGCACAACAGGGATTTTTGGTTTTCATTTGAGATTTTGAGAAAGCAATAATATACTGTACAAGGTGATGAACTTAGGTATTGATTTAGGTATTGCTTCAGCAAGCTCTTATCTTTAGTATTATGGTAAAGTGTGTTTCAATGGAAGTAGTCTTACATTGTAGCAAAACAATAAAATTAGGAAGCCAGTTTTGCATCATTTTGGGTAATAATCATAGCTTCTGATCTGTCCAGACCTTCTCTATGGCAGAAGTCAGGTAGAAATCCAGTTGCATATGTTTCCTAATGCACCTAGAATTATATGGGAGCAGAAGGAAACACAGGGAAGTGAGGGGCTTGGATCTTGGGAAAGGTTTTTAGTGAGGCTGTTTTGGAGGGGTTTTTTTTTTAAAAAAACCTTTTTATTAAGAAAACCTTGCTGTTGTTTATATGCTGCATGTGAAGTGGGACATGCAGGTGGCAGCAGGCCATTGTAGGAGCTCCTGCTTGCTGTAATAAGTCTTAGATTACAAGGGGAAACTGAGGAATCTGTTAAAATATTTCTCTGGCACTCTTCAGGCAGCCACCTGAGGACCTGAGTTCTCACCTCAATAGTGGTGTGCAAGTGCTGCCTCTGTGACCCCAAAAATGACCCTCATTAGAGCTGCCAACATAACCCTGGCAGCTTGGCACTGTGTTGTGGTACAGGTATTGAGTGACAGATGAAGTGGGCAATAAACTTTATTCAGAGATTTACACTGTCACAGTCCCATCCAGGGAGCACTCCAGGAATTTATGATGATAATCTTGTTCTTGAAGTAGTAAACTCCACCAAATGCTGAAACATCTCCCGCAACTAAGACTCCAGACTCTTCCCCAAGGCCATGTAACTCTTAGTTACTTTACACTTGACTTAAATTACTTCAGTTAATACATCTTTGTCCTCTAACCTTTGCCAGAAAGGTCAAAATCATTTGCTAGCAAATGATAAACTCCTTTCCTGCCCAAGGACTCTCAGGAGTATAATGATTTCTTCAACTTACAAATATATTTCTGACCAGTCTGGGCAAACCTCATGAAGGATTTTACCTTCTCCCACCTGCTGTGCCCCATGTACACTGTGACCAGCCCCACTTCTACAGGGGCTGGTCACGAGCTGAAGAGAGTAAGTCCTGCCACTATTTAAAAATAAATAAGTAAATAAATTCAGTACAGGTAACTGCATTTCCATCTGCTTCCCTTCAGATGTGCTACGGGCCCTGTCAAATTACACCATGTGAAAGGCCAAGATAAGCAGGTTTCAGTCCTGCACCAGTGACAGGCTTTCCATGCATAAACCCCACGGCTTTGAAGTCCATTAACTTGTAGTTCTGGGTTAGAAGCTGTTTTTCTCTTGGAGAGGGGACTCCCTGCATTCCACATCAGCTGGGCTTTCTCTCTCTGCCACAGGAAGGGTCCTCAGCACCAAAGCCAACTTAGTTTCGGGTCATTTGTGAGGGTACAATGTGTTCTGTGAGTCACATTCAGGATCCCTAAAGTGGCTTCACTGATGAAAAGTCGTACAGGAGCAATGACAGAGCACAGCAGCAGGTCAAGGGGGGGAGAGGTGTGGGCCTGGTATTTATGGGTCTGAGAGATTTTAGCCTGCTGGCAGCCACTGATTGTTTCCCAGGGGAGAATTTCTCGGGAAGGCTTCTTCTGAAAACAATCTTGGCAACCAACTGTCCTTTCTCAAAACAATCTTTCCCCAGGTGGGGTTTTGGTTTCTCTAGTTTAACCAATGGAATTAGAGAGGTGTTTTCCTATTTACCAATCATGTTATGTCTGTATCAAAACACCTTATAAAAGGTAGTAAGAATTTGACAATAAAGCCTTTTCTATGCTCTTTGCCTTCTGCAATATTTGGAGTCTCTCATCTTTCTTTCGAGTCCTACAATGACAGGAGAGGTGGGAATCCTCCCCTGGCCCTGGCCCCCTGGATGATGCAGAATTTGTTCCCCTTGTGGTCTCTCCTCTTGTAGCCCACAGAGGAGCCTGTCTGTGATTTCAGAGGTCAGGGTTAAGATCCTGCACACTTGGATCACCTCTGGCTGTCACACTGGCAGCTTCCCAGGGCAGTGCTCTGTGCAAGGACGAGGTGCTGCACCTGCCTACGGTCAGGACCAGGAGGTGCCAACTTGGTTGGTTGTTGTTGGAAATCCTGCTTGTGTGTGGAAATACTGCTGTGCCCTGAGGTGTGAACAGTGCATGGCTCTGGCTGTATGTCTGCTGGAGCCATACACATTTGTGCATATTGAATGTGTAATGCATTCATACACTCAAATATGTCCTGTGCAGGATACATTTATTTTGTTTTCTTTGTTTTTCAGCTCTTGCTGCAGTAACTTTCTGAAGTCATGCACATTCTCCACACAAAGCAAGGAAGAAAATATATTTGATTTGGTTTCCTATAGAAGCTGCTCCCTTTTGGCACAGTTTTCATTTACAACTGCAGTGATAAGTAAGTAATTCATCTTTCAGTGCAAATCAATAGGAGAATCTTGTTTCATCCCCGTTTCCTTTCATTTTGGTTTTCTTTGCTACACCGCTTTTTTCCCTCCTGTCTAATCCCTCTGATGGGAAGCTCAGCCCTGCCAAGAGCTGCCTTTGGGTAATTGAGTCACTCACTCTTTCTCCTGCAATCTCTGTCCAGCTTGAGAAAGGCTGGAGCACTCAACTGCTGTTCTCCTGTGCTTAAATTTAGCTGAGTGTAGCTGTGTGTATGAACAGTTGTGTGAAAAGCTCTGTCACATTCCCTAAACTGCTCTGAGCTGGCACATGGACATCATCCTCTGGCAGCCCTGTTCTACAGTCTCTGCTGTTTCCTTTCCTTTGCTGCATGTTGTCAGATGAATTGGGGAACAAATCCTGTCTGTGAGATCTCTGCCTCCACTTTAGAGCCTCTGTGTGTATGTGAGGATGGATAAGAAGGATTTTTTTTCTGTGTTCTAATCTACATCAGAACACAGAGTAGCTTTCAGGGGGTTTGTGGTAGATACTGGTGTTTTAAACTCTTCTGGTCAAAAAGTGTCGTTTCCTGAATATTTCAGTGGGATTTCATAAGGGGTTTTTCCTTGTTCTTTTTCTAAGTATGTTGTTTTCATCAAAAAAATTGAAAACTCTTCATTTGGATATGCTGGCAGAGCAGAAGAGAGCATCTCTGAGACATCAGTGGGGAGTCTCTCTGCCTTCAGTTTCTTGCCTGAGCAAGTGTCCATGTCCAAACTGCACATCCTGTGGTAAACTGTTATATGGAGCTCTCTAAATACTCTGCAGTGGCCAACAGATGGGAACTATTACCTGTTTACTACCTAAAATATATAGC
Source organism: Hylia prasina (assembly GCA_013397195.1). NCBI lineage: Eukaryota > Metazoa > Chordata > Aves > Passeriformes > Sylviidae > Hylia > Hylia prasina. The sequence goes on from VYXD01008883.1 coordinate 107,669, forward strand.
TTGGTCATGAAGGAGAATAGTGACATGAAATACAGGACTGCAAAGCCACCAGGGTGGCAACATGAGCCAGAAGAGTTGTGAACAAAATTTTGAGTGATCTGTTCAAGATGTTCTGCTTCTGGTAAAATTTTCTTAGGAGTTTAGAATAGTCATGTCAGTCTCTTCCTAATCCAGTTGTGGAACCAGCTATAAACAGGGTTTCACTTGCATTTCCTTGTGTTGGTGTTCTCCTGTGCATCATTCAAATGAACTTTTGAACTAATGAGCAGAGCTGCTGCTTCTTCCCTTCTGTGGGAAGCACATCTGAGGGCAGCCAAAAGAATGGATTTTCCTTTCAGTTTAAATTAACAGCTGTTTTAATGAAGTAACAGAGCTGCAGTCAAACCTGCCACTTGTCAGCCTCATATCATTTCAGTTGCTGCTGACATGTAGCATAGGTATAAAGTTTATTACTGTGAGCTTTTCTCAGATGGAGAAACTGTACATGCAGAGAGCATCTCTATATCAGTCACATCAGCACTGATAATTGTTTATTAATTGTTTATGTATTAGTTGTTTAGCTTTTCACTGAGTATAGGCAACACTGTAAGTATCTACTGAGCCTTTTATCCACGGGTTTGGGGTGTGCTGTACTGAATACAAAGGGACACCTATGTAGTAAAATATGGGTGTGTTTTAGTAGTTTGTTTGCAATAAAAGGGAAAAAAAAAAATCAGGCAGAATTAGTCATAGTCCAGCACAGAACAGGGTGTAGACTTGGCCTATCACTGCACAGAACTCAAATATTCCGTATGGGCAGTTTTTGCCAAGAAAAATGGATGCATTGTTTGCTATTTTTAACTCATGGATGTGTGACAAATTGTTAAGGAAACAATCAAACCCCATGCTGAACCAAAGAGCATAACCAAGAGGGGATAAACAACCTCTCACTTTTGAAGCTGCGTGTTGCTGGGACTAACAAAAATCTAAAGACATTGTGCTGCTTCTACTAATTGCTGCTTCAGCTCATCAGCCTCTGGGTGAGGTCCCCACAGGCACCTTCTGAGGGACACCTGAGTTGGCTTTATGGGCATCTAGGCAAAGCCAGGGACCTTTAAACCCTTCTAAAACAATGTCTGTGAGGAAAGGGAGGTGGCACTGAATGTGATGCACAGTAAGGGGCTGGTGGGACCTTTTGAGTTGTGTTTGGGCTTTGAGCCCTGGCAATGCAGCTTTTATTGTGTTGCACTTCAGAGCTTTCCCCCACAACCCTGAGCCTTAACAGTAGTTTCAAAACACTCTCCTGGAGATTCTTATATAAATGCAGGGCCTCTAGAAAAAAAATCCAGGCATGAAACTTGAGTTAAAATGTTGGCAATGGGCACTGCTGTTCTTTGTGAGAATACCTGTCACCCGGTGTGGAGGTCCTGCATTGTCTCTCTTTCCTGTTTGAGACCAATTAGTGCTGGGCAGGGAAGAAGGAATATGCAAGAAATCTGTCTAATAACCACTTTTGATGTGCTTTTGTAGTGACTTTTTGTAGCTAGCAGTCTGCTAAACTGTTTGCCTCCTAGAGAGCATTGCTGCTGAAAGACCCAAGGGAGTTTTAGCTGCAGCTTTTTGCAAATTGCCCTCAAAAAGACCCTTCTCTTCTCATTGTCACCCCTTTTGTTACCTCCTTCTTGCTCATTTTTACGGACATAACCTGAATTTTTATTGGAGCAAGTGAGGTCAAATTCGACTTTACCATCTCTGCTGTGATTTGGGAACTGCTTTTGTGTTCAGGGAGCCATTGTTCTCCAGCCTCAGCTTGGAGAGTTCTCACAAGGATAAGGCTATCTCATAAAATTAAAATCCATGCAGTCAATTACTGGGACTTTTTTTTTTGGTTAGTAATTAACTATTTTGACTGACATTCTGTCCAGGTTTTTGGGGAAGGATTTTGCTCTAAGGAAATCAGTCCACACATTTAATAGCTTGGCACTGAGAAAACCTTGAAATATTAAAAAGATTTTTTAATATAGGCTGTAGCATGGCTCGAGGTATCAGAGGTTTTAAAAAAATTTAATGCTTGGTTTTGTGGTCAGAAACTGAGAACTACTTGGCCCATAATGAAGCTCTCCCAAAATCTGTTTACAATTAGGAATACCAGCTCTTTTGCAATCTGACCTTCAGTCCTTTGGTTTAGACTTTAATATCTTTTTCCTTAAGCTGAAAGGGCCACTACAGAAATCTCTTTTACTGTCAAACACATCCTTTGCTGGACTCCATTGCCAGCAGCAGTGACAGGAACTCTTGTTCACTCTCTGTCTCAGCACAGTAAAGCATATACTTGAAAAAATCCTATAAAACCTGGGATTTTTCTACCATGCCAAATCCCACATAGCTGAGGCCATATTGGATTAAAGTAAATACCAGGTCCAGGCTGCAAGACCTCTCAGAGGTCTTGTCCTGGCAGCCTGACTCCAGTGCCCATCCTTGCTTGGTTTTTATAAGGGAAAGGCACCAGGAGTGGGTTACTGTGATTGCACTGGAATTTTCTGCTCTTTCCTGGCTGTTGCCATTTCCTCTTTCTTAACAACCTGTAGCTAGAGGTCACACAAGAGTAATACTGAGCACATCACATTTGGGAAATGCAAATAGGGGGTGATGCAACACTCCCCCTCCACACACACACAAAATTCAAACTGTCTAATATATAGCACACTCTTCTTAAAAATTCCTAAAGGTTTGTACCAGGGAAATTCACCTCATTTTTAAAATTCTAACCAAATGTTCTTATGTTCTAAGTGATTCCAGAACCATAACCCCAAAATCCCTAAACCATTAAGGGAAATCTTTAGATGTTCATCTGCATTTGTCAAGATGCAACCTAAAATTTTGACAGTGGTGGCAGAGAGAAATGTTGAAAAGTGCTGTTGTGGGGTCAGGTCATTGTTTAATGAAGGTATGTTTTGTAGTCAGCTTCCATTAAGGTGCTCTCCAGATCTGACAGTCACTTAAACCACTGCTTCTAATCACACTTACTGTGATTAGAAACCAGTCACATTCACTGCCCAGCCAAACCCGAATTGTTCTTTCTTTCACTGTTTTGAAGAGGATGTGTAGGAGTTATCACTGAGATGTGGCAGGTGCCCCTTAAGGAGCAGAGAGTGATCATAACTCACCTAAAGAAGGTATTATAAGAAAAAGATCAAATTATTTATTTCCTTAAGAAAGATTTCTGAGTGTTCCAGAAAATTTAGAAAATGGAATATAAAGGAGTTAATAATCTGAAACTGACTCAGTGTTTATCCTAAGAAAATGAAGCTTTTTAAGGTGTGTCAAGGTGGGCAACGGGAGTAGAATCACCTGCTCCTTCTTTGAAATATTCAGGGTTGTGGATGTTGGGGGTTTTTTATTTTATTTTTGGTTTTTTAAATACAGCATGTGATGTTGGTGCTTTTGCAGCGGTGAATAATTGAACTCAGCAGCCAAAATGAGTCTGGCTTTCAGATGTTCATACCCTTTGTCTTATATAAAGAGTGAAGACAGCTTTAAACATTCAGTGAATGGCTGGGCTGGGATTGCTGGAGTGCACAAAGAAAGACCCTTGCAAAAGCTTTATTTAGGTACAAGGCTCAAGGAAGGAGCATCAGTCTCTAACAGAAAACTCATCATCCAGAGTCTGGGTGTGATGCTTTGAAGTATCAGACCTACTTCACAAAGCAGAGAACAGTCAGCCTTAGCAATCAAAGCATCAGTGCTTTAAACATTCCCAGTTTTCTGCAAAGAATTGAGATGTCAAATCAAACAAATACGCTATGTTCAGTCTATGAATGCTGATTTTCTTTTAAGATGCAATTACCTGCAGGTGGCTTTCAGTGCCTCCTTGTTTGCCAGCTGGAATCCCAGCAAAAATACACGTCTTGAGCTGGATGGGTCCTTTAGCTGGGGGAGGAAATCACATCTTTTCTGCTGGGGAATTTTAGAGACATCAGCAATGCAGGTGGACATTGCCTTGCTGGAACTTGGGCAAGCAGCTGAGTGCAGATTTCTGATGGGTGCTCAGGGGTCCATGGTGACTGCATGTGGTCACTGAAGATTTTGTCTTTATATTTATAAAAGACATAAAATGCAGGTAAATATAAATATACATGAGATAGTTGTTTGCAATATAGAGTATACACATAAAAGACAGCACATTGTCATTCTCTGGGGGAAATTATTTCCTTAAACAATGTAGAAATACTTTAGGTTATTTTAAAACAAAAGAGAGAAAGTTTTCCTGAGCAGTTCCAGCATGCCAAACCCACAGCAAGAGTACACTTGGTGCTGAGGAAGGTGTGTATTGAAAAGACTGAATGAGTGTCAGCATCAAAGGGAAGCAGCGGCTGACACTGAGTGGGAGATTGGGCTGTCACATCAAGGGAGAAATCAATGCATGGAAACAAAAATGAAGTAACATTTTACCAGCTAGCTGGATAACTTATAATGATGTTCAGCTTTTGGGCACAGTGCCTTAGGCAGACTGCTGATGTGTGAGGAGCCCCAGCAAAGATCTGCCAAGTCATATGTATTTTTAGGTGTTCACACAGATTTCAGTGGGTGCAGGGAGAAAGAAGAGGTGGAAAAAAGAGATTACAGTAAAAGGTCCTGGTGCTCTGACACCATGATCTCTGGGAAATTATGCCCCTTAGAGAGGAACAGGACCCAGGAAATACAGATGGTTCCTTGACAGGACAGCCACAATTGCATCTGTACTTAGTTGCTGCTCTTGTATAAAATGTCTGCTGACAAAAAGTGAGCAGCTTAAAACAAAATCTGAATTCTAGAGATTTTCTTCCTCTTGTTAGTTTGCTTCTCAAGGACCCAATTATCTGGCTCGTGGAAACAGATGCTTATACATTCAGCACTATCAGTTGGTGTTTGTGCAGGTGCTAAGGCCCCTTCTCCTGCAGAGACTTTCACCTTCTGGAAAGGCGAGTGCTTTATGACCTCCCCAAAGGAGAGCTCTGCCAGCCTGGTGCTCTTATCTTCTTTATTTAACAGCTACATGTGTACCTGCAGGAGAGTCAACTCACAATTTATTAGCAGAACACTGGAGTGGTTCCTCTCTATGCCCCAACATTGCTCCAGTCTGGTCATTCCTTTTAAATGTACAGGAGGACTGAGGCAGGGAGAAGAGGCTGCTGGAAGGGCAGGGGCAGCAGCTTCCCTTACAGCATTTCAGTTGTATAAAAGGATTTCATGCCTTAGGTTGGGCTCTAAAATAGATGCGGGTCTGCTGTGAAACAGAGGTCTGGATTTAGGTTTGAATTAATTTCCCAAATTTCTGAAGAATTCACAATATTATGGCTGGTCATTTCTCTTATTTTTGCAGGCTTTGGAGGGAGGTGGAAGCCCTGCAGCTCAGTGGTGCAGCTTTTGCTGCCTGTGCCTTCAGGCTGGGCAGGAGCTGGCAGCCCCAGTTTCCTCCATCCACCCAAGGAACACGGGTTCACTTTCGGGAAGGTTCACTGCAAAATTTGTAAACCTTTAAAACAAACTGGTCCTATTAAAACTCCCAATTTAAAATAGCTGCACATTCCATGTGGGTCCTAAACTGGAAAAAAAGCAACGTATGGGCTTGCTTGGCCTCATCCTTACAGAGTTTGTGGGGTTTTTTTGTATTTTTTTTTCCCAAATTTTAAAAACTGTCATTGTGTCCAAAAGTCTTACCTCTAAAGTGTGTTCAGGTTTTGTAGGCTAACAGGTTACTTTAGTCAATGATGCCTATATGACTGTGATGTTAATTAAAGAAAATATTTTGAAATTATGGTGAAATTATTCAAGAAATAATGTTACCCACCTGAGATATTTGTGCTTGAAAGGTATCACTACAGACAGGAGGAAAAGTGAACCAGCTGCTTAGGCTGACGTTTTCATACTGTTGTCCTTGAATGTTAGAAATAAATGCATGTGAGCATTGAGCTGTAAAAAAATTGAGCTATATTTTATCATTTGAGTCCATATTTCACTTCCAATTAGTTTTCTCTGTGTGCTTATTTTGGCTGACCTCTTCTTACTTGCATTAAAAGCTCATGAGTAATTTCCATTTCTGAGGACCTTTGCTCGTGTGCCTCTTGCTGTGGTCCTGCCAGGGTGAATGCACTAAGCAGGCTCCAGGCAGAAGCAGTGCCTTGGCCAGGAGCTTCTAAATGAAACAGAGGAGCTGCTGATGAAATAATGAAGTTGCTCAGCAGATAATACTCGTTTGCCTCAGTGCTGACTGAAGTGCAAGTTGCATTTGGTATTAAAGATCATCATCCTGATGATGCATGAAATAGGGGAGGGATAAGAAACGTTGTTTCTTCTAATCTTTCCCTTTGAAGTATTTGCATGCATAAAAATGATCATTTTGGAAAAAAAAAAGCAGGTTTGAAAGCCAAAATGTACTAATGTGGTGCTTTTCAAACCAAATTACTTGGTGTGCTTTTGCAAAACATTGATGAAGTGACTCTAACATGGGAGAGAATGTAATGGTTTTGAAAGAGTCTGTTTCCTTTTTATCCTACAGAAATATTCTGGATTGATTCCCTGCTGTTGGCTCCTTGTGAAGGGGCAGTTCAGGCTGAGAGAACCTTTATTCCCGTGGTGCTGGAGCCTTTGGTGAGTGCAGGTGGGGAATGATTGTCCAAATTGGCTCCTTCAGCTCCTGGGCATCCTCCTGTCATGCCCTCAGCTCGCAGACGTGGCCAGGTCAGTCTGGCTCGTGGGACCCTCTGCTTCCCCTGGTGCCAGGCAGCTGCTGCTCTCTGCAGCTTCTCCCTTGTTTTATACCCAGACCATGGAACAAGGGACTTTGGTGTCATGTTTAGAATGTTTGAATCGTCTCCACATAAACACTTTAAGAGCCTGTGAAATAAAATTGCTGTGCATGTGTTCTGAACAAAGAAACAAAACAAGATGTGCTGAACAAAAACAGGGGGAGTTGGCCAGTGGGATGGCTGGGCATCAGCCACGGGGTGGTAAGTGATTGCACTGGGCACCACTTGTTTGGTATATTCTTTTATCATTATTATTGCTTTCCTTCCTTTTCTGACCTATTAAACTAGAAAACTATTTCACCTTCTTCCCAATTCTCTCCCCATCCTGTGGTGGGGGAGCAAAGGGCTCTGTGGTGTTTGGCTGCTGCCAGGTTAAACCACAACGCTAATTAGTGCTGTTGCTGAAAAGGCTCCTTCTTAACAACCCTAAAAGTGGTGTGGGACAAAATGCAGGACAGAAAGTTTCTTTTGGAGAAAAGATCAAAAAGTGAATTTTTAAAATGAAACTCATTATTTTTTCTTCCGTTTTTTTCCATTTTTTTATATGATTTCACAGCCTGCTAATACCAGCAAAGTGGGCTGTTACATGTCAAATCACACCAGCATTTCCAATCATCTCCCATGCTGTAATCCCAATAGTGTATTTTGGTTTTATTTACTTTAAACCTTGTAGGCAGATGAACATTACTTTTTCTTTTCAGCTCAGGAAAACTGTTGTACATTACCAAGAAATATTTTTATTCTGTGATTAATGCTGTTATTAGAAAGCAATGCTGTTTCTGCTGTGTCATACAGTCAGGTCAAACAAGAAACATAAACAATTAAATAAAAAACTGTTTCAAAATATTAATCTGGGGGGATTGTTTTTACCATTTTTATTTCAATGTCTTCTCCTTTACAGGGAAAATTAACTGGGTTTTAATTCCAACCAGAAAGACACACTTTGGACTGAAATAAAGTCTGCAAAAACATGTCTAAACCTCAAACTCTGTCTGCGATCATAAAACTTTTTGCTGCAGCTTCTAATCAGGTGAGACTCCAACTAAAATTGGTAGAAATCCTGCCTGTGGAGTTTTGGGCTTGAGAGTGAACTGTGAACCAAAAAATGAAGAAAAAAATATCAGGGAATCAATGCCAGAAAAAAAACCCAAGGAAATATTAATGGTGGGGGACAACTCATGTCTTAAAAGAGGTAATACAATATTAAATGAAATAAAAACTTTAATAGCATGATTTTGCACAATTAGATGTTGAACTTCTGATGTTTTAGAGCATCAAGAAAGTAACACTATGGCAATTAAGAGTTCAACCCACAAGGATATGTTTTTTAAGGATACTTTCAAGGATCAGTTGTTGAGTTTCCACATTCTGGTGTCCTTTTAGAAAGAGCTGCAAGATCAGGTGGAAGTGTTTTGGGAACTGAAGCTGGCCAAGTTATATTGCACCATAAATTACAATCAGTGGTAATTAGATGCTGAGGATATCTAATATTACATCGTGCAACCCAGTATTCTCTTCTGTGCAAAAATACCCACTGTTCATTGAACAAGGCATTCTTTGTGTCTTTTGAATTTTCTAAAGAAAGTTGTTTCTGGAATGTTTTGAAACCCATCCATCATGTAGGATGAGCTTCATGTCCAAACATCTGTTTCAACTACGGCTATCAAAAAAAAAAGTTTAAACCCCCTCACCTGCTCTGGGACAGAAATGCTCTTCTGGAGTAGTTAATTCAATCAAGTGCCAACAAACAAATGACCTCATGGCTCAAAGGGATCTATGGAGACATCAGTGTGGAAATTGCAGGAGGCTTTATCAGTGATAAAAGTCTTCCTAGAGTGCAATTCAGTATTGCACATTCAGTGCATATTCACCATGCAATTCAGTACAATTCCCTCTGAGAGTCTGGGAGGAGTTTAGGATGTGTGGAATTAAACCCTCTGTTTTTCCCTTGCCCCCACGACTCACAGCAAGGCTCAGGTTTCTCTCTCTAAGGTAGGGCTGTCCAAAATACCACGAGGTGACTTGGGATAAAAGAAACCCAGTGAACTCCATTTTCAAAGCCACTGGAGGAAATTGGTCAATGCAGGCTGTGTTCCAAATGATTGTTTGTCTAATTTAAGTCTGAATTAAGGAAATCATAAGTAAAGGTAAGTTATTAAAAAACAAGGAGGATAAAGCAAAAGGCAAAGTATACATCTGCAAAAGCTATTCCACTTGTGTGTATAAATCAGGGGACTGTGTGCTCAAGTGCAGAATTAGGCTGACTTGACTGTTGTTATGCATTTAAATTAAGCAGGAGTCTAATAGCTTTTTTAAAATCTGGCCCTGAGTGTGTTTGGGCTTTTTTTTCCTCTCAGGGAAGAGATCACCTAATCAAAATAGTGCTTTGGAAGGAAGAACAATTCAGTACTGAAGACGGGTGAGGAGCTCTAACTACTGATAAAGGCTGCACTGCTCAGGGAGGAATTGTTGCTGTTGGTAAAAGCCTGAAGAGGCTCTTTGCAGCCGGGTTGAGATTCCATAGTGCTGATGGAATGAGTGGTGTTCCTGTCCTTGGGGCAGGTGCTGATGGAAGGGCTGCTCTCAGTTTTCCTGCTCTCTCTGCCTCCCCTTGTGCTGCTGCAGAGCTCTGCTGAGGTTTTGTGCCAGGTAAGCCCCTGGCTGTCAGCTCAGCAGTGCTCAGGCACAGGATTTCTTCCCGTTGTTATAAATACATATTATAAATTGGTTTTTTGCAAATATTAAGATAAATACTATATGTATAATATTGAAATAACTTTGCTTTTATTTCTATTATTAACAAAAACTTAAACATAGTAGTAATAGTAGCTATTATAGTTATAAGTAAACTCGCTGTTTATTTAAAATAATGCCCAGTAAATATGTAATAAAGACCCAACTCTTAATATACTATCAATATATACCATCTAAAGAAAATATAGACCAAAGCCCAAATTAAAAGTAATAATAAAACCACAACCAAAAAATAGGCACACTCCAAAAAAGCAACCCCAAAAATAACTATACTAAACAGTTCCTAAAAAAAATATAAATATACATACTAGTCTATAAATATGCAACAAGCTGATATAATAAAAAAGTATTTTAAAATACTTCCAAAAATTAAAAAATGTACTCTTAGCTAAGTGCCAAGCACCCAGTCATTTTAACTTTTTATTTTATTTCTATCTCCTATTGTCTTTTTTATTAATCTTTTTGAATTTTACCAAAAAAATAATCCTCGTTTTCCACGCCGTTAATGCCTCACCTCCACACGAGGTTGCACACGGGGTTCTATAGAATTCCTCCCCTTTGATCTTCCGAGCCGCGTTCTGAAACAGGCGGCGGAAATTTCCTAGAAAGTTTTGACCTAATTTCTCGCGCTCTGAAAAGGAAGGCTGGTGCTCCAACCTGGCAGGGCCGGGGAAGGGACCTTTCCCCGCATCCCTGGGGCGGGGAGGTCGCGCTCCAAGCGCCGCTGCTCCGGGGCTCGGCTCTCTCATCTCCCCGCGTTTCCAGCAGCGTTTCTCTCCCTGCAACAGATCGGTTTGCCTCTTTAACAAAACATCTTTCTCTAAACGGGGGGTTTCTGCGTGAGCTGGACACGACAGCGCATGGGCAAAGTATTTTTGGTACAAAGCGGCCGAGCCTTTCTCCTGCTATTGTTGTGCTCTACAGATCCCTGAAAATCAGAGGGAAACGCTGCGCTTGTCCTGCAGAGATCAGTTGCTAGCGGGGACTTTAAAAGTGAGTTCAGTCTAATTGCTGCGGTTTTGAGCTTTACAGAATAGCTAATTTCACTTGCCTATGGGGAGGTGATAGGTTAGGGTTTTTAGGTCTGCAATTAGGAGACCTGAAGGTGCCTGCTCTGCCTCTGGGAAGGATGTGGCTAAAAAAGCAAGTCTGAAATTAGATTCTAACTGTATTCTCCTTGCCTGCCCTTTTTTGGTCCTAGAATTTACTGTCTGTGTCTGCTGCAGCTGGAGATGCCCTGGCAGCTGGAGAGGCAGAGGATAAAGGGGAGGCAGAGGTGCTGAGCCCAGGCTGTCTGCATGTTTGTGTGTTCACTTGGGAGAGAAGCAAAAATCTAAAAGGAAGAGCTGTCCTGGATGCTTTGGGTGCTACCTGAAGTGCTGGGCCATGGGGGACACAGAGGGGATGCAGCAGACATGGGTGGGGGGACAGTCCTGGGAGTCAGCACAACTCTCTTAGAGGCCATTGGTGTTTTGGAAAGGGATTCAGTGTGTCCAGGTATTCCTGACTGGTATTCCTGACTCTGAGTAAATCAGCTCCTGAGAAATTTCCTGTGACTTTCTCTGCAGTTTGTGTCCTGGGCTGAACTAACCTACAGCACAACTCTATTGTCTAGAGCACAGACCAAGCACCAGCTGCTAAATCAACCCATTATTTCAACTTCCCTTTGTTATTTTTCCTCTGTTTCTTGCTGTCTTTCCCAGTGAAGAGCTGGGAATCTGTGTCCAGGTAAACAGAGCCCTCTACACCTCTCTGCTATGGAATGACCACTTGGAGCCTGGATGTGTGACCAGCATCTTCAGCCTTTCTCAGCCTCATGTGTGGCTACACCTATTTATTCCCTCTTACCAGCTTTATATCCTTTATATGAGGAGTTCAAGGCCTGCAAATCTTACATCATTTGTAGTCCTGTCTAAATTCTCATCTTTACAGCCACTGCTCTAGAAATGAAATGATTAATCAAATGACAGAAGATTACTAGAGCTTCAAACCAGTCAGAACCTGACTGAGAAAACATGTTAATCACTTCTCACTTAACCTGAGCACATACTGCACTCTGTGTTTCTCCTCCTGCTCTTGTCACTGGTGTTCTGTATAATGAGTGCCTCTGGTTGACAGATGCAGAAGAAATTATAGTGCTTTTTGTCTTCTTATTCACCAGATATGTTTGTGTTGGTGCTCTAGATACTCTTCAGACATCCTGCTAAGCCTATATACAGAAAAGGCAAGATATCCACACCAAAATTCACATGTGGAAATATGACTGCAGAGAATTATAGAACTATTTGTAACATAGTACAAAAACATTGTACAAAGTACTGCAGGCAAGTAGTAATTTAAAGAGTAAGGATAAGCTACACTATTCAACAACTCATTTCTCATATTTTAGTAATTTGAACATAAAGCTGTTTCAGCAGTAAGCAAAATTTGTTTCAAGTATTTCAGTATAAATGCATTTACTTTAACAGAAAAAAACCAAGATCCTTGACCTTTATTGCCATTTTGAGCATGTGAATAAAAAAAAAGCAGCACTTTTCCAACACTTGAGTTTTTCATCAGCACAAAGTGAATTAGTCCTGCTGCAGTTGACAGGATTGCTGCAGAACTGCCCTGGTATGGAGCTGAACTTAGAGAAAATCCTTTGGGCACCAGAGCCACACCAGGGAGTGACAAAGAAACACAAGTTTGAGGGGGATTTTTGTTCTTCAGGAACTTGTGCATGTCCCACACAATCACAGGCCAGTCCAGACACAGTACCTGACACTGATCTCTGACTGTATCCCAGTGTACACTCAATATACAGACAGAGCCTCTCTTCTGAATCTTATCTAAAGACACAATTGGCAGGAGGTAAAAGAAGAAAATATAATATATTTTGCTGTTGTTTCCATCAAGGTAACTACTGATACAATCTATGTTGGTTTTTATATCCTTTTTGTGTGTCTAAGTTTATAGAATGACTTCATTCCCCAGCACACTTTGATTTGGTCTGGAAAGAGAGAAGTTCCCTTCACACAGCTCACACATAGCTCAGGTGAGTTTAATGGGCTTCATTTTCTTCTTCACTTTTTGAGTGATTTTATAATGGGAGTTGTTCCCTCTTGTGGTCCTCTAATACTATTGATATTTCACTGTTGGGGACCAGAGGAGTGTCTATAATTGTGGCTGCAGCTCTTGTAAAACCTGCAGGTTTATATTGTGTAGTGGCTGAACTTGGGAAAATACCCATTTTGTGGTGGGCCTGTGTCTGACACCTCTAGATACAATGGAGCTGCCCAAAACTCTCAAAAATACTTGGGCTGATCATTATTATAAATGCATAATAGGAATTTCTGTGATTATGTTATCCAAGTAATTGCAAGTAGAGGCATTAGAGGGTAGAAGACAGAAAAGTGACAAAGAAAAAACCATTTTATTATCATAAAAATAGTTTCTCTTGCTGCTTCTTTCTGCTGTAAGAAACAGGACTGTGCCTGCATAAATCAGCCTTATTAGTATAAAGTAAGAGTATGAAGAAAACCTAAGATCAGACTTTTTCCACAAGAGTCTGTAGGATGGGAAAAATATTCATTGACTTACAGGAAACAATAAAATGTCCCAAAGAAAATATAGGAGCCAATTGATTTTATGTGCCACCATTTGCAATCTATAAATACCCCCGTGGCAAACTCAAAAGATCTCAGTTTATTTGTGACTGGGAAATGGAGACCAAAAGCAGCCTCATATATAAATACAATGGATTTCACAACCCCAGGATTTATTGTGCCTCCTTCAGCAATGGGGGTTACACACTGAAACAAAGCTGAGCCATAATGGGAAAACTGTCCTACTTGGGATTTATGAATTTATAAAGGATATAGCCAGTTTTGTTGTGTGATTCAGCAGTAAATCACTGCCTGTGGGTGCCAGGGCTTGCCTCAGGTAGGAAGGTGCTCGTGGAAGGACACAGCACAATTCCCAAGCAGCTACTGGGCACCAAAAGGGAATAAAGACAAGAAGGGTGAGCAGAGAACCTGCCCCAAATCCAAAGTGCTCAGTGAAACACAGCAATAGCCAGCACTGGAAAGATAAAACTTCACAGCCAATATTTGGAGAAGTGTTTAAATTAGGAAACATATTCTGTCAGGCTTGTATTTAACTTTGTTTGTCTCACCTTTTGCTCACTGTGTGCCTGTGAGTAGATTTGGACAGGTCACAGTTACATGCAGGTTTTATTTACCTGCAAATTTAAGCTCCCATTGCTTTATCTCTGCATTACATGACACACAGTGTTTAATGATATGCTGCAGTGTCACCCAGAATTTTCTTAGCCTTCTGATGTTTCATATTGGAGTCAGAGTTTCTCACTTTCCCATGCCTTTTAACATAAACAAAGAATTGTTTTTTGTAAATATGGCCAGTGTTTGCATTCCTTCAAATGGGAGGAGAATGTGATTGATAGTCTGATTGACCAATGTGTTTGAGAGGTGAGAATTTCACCTTCCAATCCATTGTCACCTTGATAAAAGTGTATATTTGGAAATTAATAAACAAAGGCCTTTTTTTCGGCTCAGCGCTGCATCTCAAAAGATTCCAGGTCTCTGTGTGATCATTTCGTGTCCGACTGCATCACTGCAGCACCTATGAAAGGTTTTCCTTTTCATAATTGCAGCTGATCTATTCAATTTTATGAGGGGGTGGAATGTGTGGTGATGGAAAGAGAGGTTTCCATCCCCGATCTGACTCTGGCAGGAAGGTTCTGCTCTCATCCTTGCAGAGGATGTGCATGTTGAGAGACAAGTTTCTGAGCAGCAGGCACAGTGCTGTGTTGAGGCTCAGATGGGATCAGAGTGTGTGTCAGACTTCAAGTGGGGCATAATCAGCCATTTCAGACCGCTGCTCATGCTCCTGGAGGATTGGCCTGATTTTCAAATGTACCAGGCAATCAACTGCCCCTTACTGATTTCACTGTCAGCCCTCAATGCATCAGAAAAATTGGGCTGGTTACCTAGAAACCTGCATATGGTTTTCAAATCTTTTTTCTGGGGTTGTTATATTTGGTGGGGTTTTTTATTGCTGGAACTAGCCTCTGTTTTCCTCTGCTCTATATGCTCTTTATATGCTTTTGCTTACTCTGCAAATAGTGACTTTTTTGGGACACTCAGCCCTGGAAGTCCAGTTGATTACACATTTTTGTCTTTTCTAGATCTGCCTTGGAGAAGAGGAGTTAAGGAGTTTGGTTTTGGTAATCAAAAGATGGCCTGCCCCTCCTCTGTTTCTCCAGTTTTTCCAATCAATTTTGCTGAATTTGGAGTCTTGCTTTAGGTCTCAGCTGACAGAGACCCTCTGCCATTGACATGATTTATAATCACTGACATCCACAGGTGACAATTCCTTCTCCCCATTTGGTACAATAGGGCCTCTACATGTTGTGATTCAGCCAAATGTCTGCTCTCCCCTCTCATCCAAGGCAAAATGACTTGCAGGAAGAAAGAGGAGAGGGCAGGAACAATGATCTGTGGGCAGAAGCAGAGTTTCAGCAGAGGAAGGAAAAGTCTCAGCTCTGACAGTCACCATCCCATAGGTGAGGAGGTTCTATCCCTGTTGTCCTCTGCCTCCTCCATAAGAACAAGACAAAAGGGTGCAAATTTTGCAGCAGATAAAATGCAAGATAGATATTAGGGATGTTTCTTGCCTGTTGGGGGCTGAGAGAGTGCAAAGTGCTGGAGGAAGGTGGTGGAGGTTTTGGAGGGGCAGTTAAGCAGATCTGGGGACCATAGGGTGTTGTTTGAGTCATTACAGACTGAGGAAAGTTCCCTCCAGGGAACTGCAGGTGCAGGAGATCCATAGAGGGCTGCAGCTCCCATGGGTGGACATGTGGATGGTCCTGAGCAGAGCAGAGGTTGAGAAAGGCAGCTCTGGAATCAGGTCCCTGGAAGAAGGACAGCAAAACGAGATGGCCCTTCCCTTACAGGTGTGACTGGAGCTATGATGACTGTCACAGCTGGGTGCTGCTTTCCCTTCCATGTGACACTGGGAATGTCCTGCTCCTTTGACTGACGTGTGTCAAACAATTCACAGGCTGGAAGGACAGGGAGTATCCAGGGATGCTTCTCCTGCCTCTGCAATGAGGGGTCCTTGCCTGATCTCACGAGTTCTCTCCCAGCTCTCAGCACAGAAGCAGCATCCATCAGGGCAGCAGAGTACCACTGGAACTTTGGAAAGCAGCTGGAGTTTACAAGTATTTTCAAAGCAAAGATCCAAGTAGAGCCCTTATTCCTACATTAGCTTGGTACATGTTTTTGTAATCAAAACAGTGGAATAGGCTCACAAACCACCCTTCCCAAGGGCTTTGGTGGGGTCAGAGGTCCTGTTCCTCGTCTCTCAGTCTTACAGCTCTCCACACCTTTCATCAGAGACTGGGGCAAGGAGTGTCTTTTTGGATAAAACTCCCTATTCCTTATTCCTTCAGCAGCTTCCCGTGCTGCCAGGCAGCAGCACGGGCATGCCCAGGAGCAGAGCACAAAAGGGATCTCTGCCATGTCCCCAGGGTACCTCAGCTGCTTCCAAACCCCTGTGCAGAGCCCTGAGCAGAAGTTTTGTGAAGCCATCGTGACAGTAATGCTATGAAAGATGCTGCTGATATCAGACTGAGACAGGAAACATGTAAGGAATTAGAAACAGGTGCACCTAAAAGAAGCAAGACAACAGGATATATTACAATATCAAAATTTGCTTGACAGGTGGAATTTATATATCACATAGTGAAAGAAGCTGTTTGGTGAGTGATACATTTCATATTAAATTATATAAATCATTCATTTGGAGAAGAATTGGACTCTGTGGGCAAGTAGCTTAGCTACTGCATCTGACATGCTGCCTGTTGAAACAGATATATTCATTTATGAATCTGATAATCATTACCTACTTTCTGTATTTATTCCATGGTAAAATTCAGAGTTAGATGCATCAGTCACAGCATCTGACTACTCTGTGTCTGTTACTGGCTTGATTGTGTTATGCCAGTGTTGCAGGATAGTTAATAATCCCTAGTTAATCAGAGTACCTATTGATTAATATATATTTCCATTACGGTAAATATAAATCATAATAAATTAGATAATATAACCATAATAAACCTGCTGTATCCAGTATGTAACACACTAAATCAAAATTAGCAATTACTAATTGAAATTATATCCCCTAGTTTAGCATTATATAAATCAAAGGCATTCCTCTTAAATCTATGCATCATTCAGAAGATTAATCCTCTGGCAACTGTAAATGTTTTTCTACTCCATTCATTTGGCTAAGATGGATAATGGCAATAGCCTTGGGGTTAAGTACACAACACTCTCTTAGAGCTGAGGGCATGGTTGTTGCCACGGGTGTCCCTCTTTTCCCATAAGTTGCTAGGAAACCTGTCCCTGGGCATGCCCAGGGCACTGCACCCACCACCAGCTCACAGAGCTGAGGGGGAATTGTCTCTGCCACGTGCTTGGGAAGCTTCTACACTGTGCACTTGGACACAAAACACTGAGGCACAAGAACAAAGTGCTCATCTGGAAGAAACATCGGGGATTTGGATGATCCCAAACCCACTGGGGTTTTCCTCTTCCTTCCTTCCTGCTTGTAACTTGAAAGACTTGGGAGGGGTGTTTTGAATTTCACTCTCCAATATCCCAGGGAGTGGATGGGAACACCAAGAGGAGCTGCTCTCCCATGAGAGGGCAGGGCAGTGACTGAACCATTCTGCATTGACCCAACAGCCTGGCATGGACAGGCCTGAGGGAGGGGATGCTGCTGGGGTCCCTGGAGAGTATCTAGAGAGAAATACCCTTTATGAACAATTTTGGAGTGTATTTCTGTAGGGATCACCCCTGCCCTGTCAACAAGGGTCTGGAGAACTATGCTTTGGAGCCCATGCAGTGGGGGGAAACACTGATGGCCCTGGGGTGACCAAAGGGTGAGGAGAGGCAGGTGAGACAGCCTGAGCTCCCTTCACTCACAGCAGCCTCACGAAATGTCCTCACCACGCTCAGAAACCCAACTGGAGGTTACACAGACCTCTCCTGCTTACTCTGCATTTTCAAAGCAGAGGACTGGGCACCAGTCCAAACCCATAATCCATGCGAGGGCATGTCACAACAAATAGGAAAGGGATAATTAGAATTTTATGAAGTGGCTGTCTATAATGCTACCTACTGTTTACTTACCAGCAATTTTAAATTTAGCACTGATGCATTTTTAATACCAATTTTAAAAAAACCTCCAAGAAGCTCCTATTTGCTCGTAGTTAAGTGGTTTTTTTTAAAATAACCCCTTTTCTCCAGTGGGACCAATGTGTGTGCAGGTGTGTTTGTCTGCTCATAAAATGGTACTGAAAAGTATGAGAGCATAGGAATGTGGCTTAGCAGATAATAACTCTTGATTTCATTGTTTCAAGTCTTGTATTTTTTAAAAAAGTCAAGGAAAGTCCAGTTCACTGAAGAGAACTGAAGAGAATTAACCATTCCTGGGCTTTCTAGCAGTGTAGGAGAAGATCCACGTAACAGGTAAATCTAAAAGCAACATGAGATTGAATGATTTCTTCATTGTCTTTGATCACAGCAGTGTAACTTAGCTAGAGTGGTTTTCTTTTACCCCGGGCAGGACTCTATTCCAGTGGTATCTCACACCTCTACATGGTGTCCAGAGACAGTAATTTGACATATTGTTTGGAAAAAAATGGTGCTTTAGCAAGACAGTACATTTTATATTATTGATCTTGTAGTTAATAGAGCTGCATGGATATTCTTATCCATGGGCAAATCTGAGAGTATTAATCTATTCACACAAAGATTTGTGTTAAAAGCCAACACAGAGGATGTAGCTCAGCTCTCAGCCAGGTTTTGTTATCTGAGCAGCACTGAAGCTCCCAGGGCACAAACAGAACCACAAGCAGGGGTAGGGTATGAGCCTCTGCTGTGTCCTGCCAGGAAATCACCCTCTTCTTCCAGCCTCTTGGGCATTCGGTTTCTTTCTTTTTTTTTACTTGCAGAATTTTTTTCCCATAAGTTGCTAGGAAACGAACTACTGCGTACTTATGGGTACTTAAGAAAAGCAAAAGAAGCGGCCAAAGTCGGGAGAGGAGTGTAGCACCTGGCTACGCTTCTTTTTCTCTGGGAGTTTCTCTCGGAGGGGAGAGATACAGCGAGATTTGGGGGCAGGCAAAGGACGGGGCTGGGGGCAGCGGGGCTCGCTCTCTCTGGGCTTCCTTCGGTCAGACGTGCGGCTTGGGAAAGGAAATCTCTGCTGCCATAACTCAGCCGGGAGCTGCCTTTCCTCCTCGGCTGAGCCCCGCAGCCCCTGCCCGGCCGGGACCTCCCGCAGCTGCAGCCGCCCCCTGAGCTTNGGTACTTAAGAAAAGCAAAAGAAGCGGCCAAAGTCGGGAGAGGAGTGTAGCACCTGGCTACGCTTCTTTTTCTCTGGGAGTTTCTCTCGGAGGGGAGAGATACAGCGAGATTTGGGGGCAGGCAAAGGACGGGGCTGGGGGCAGCGGGGCTCGCTCTCTCTGGGCTTCCTTCGGTCAGACGTGCGGCTT
>VYXD01008883.1:127281-164996 GCA_013397195.1 Hylia prasina
GCCCCGGGGTTTGTGAAGCAAAGCCTCCCCTCCATCCCTGCCCCTCTCGGCCGAGAAGGCCGTCACGAGGTTCCTGGTTCTGATTTGTTGTTAATGCCATAGTTATTGTTGTTTGTTTGCCTTGCTATACCTAGTAAAGAACTGTTATTCCCACCCTCATATCCTTCCCTGCGAGCCCCTTAATTTCAAAATTATAACCGTTCAGAGGGAGGGGGTTTACATTCTCCATTCCAAGGGAGGCTCCTGCCTTCCCTAGCAGACACCTGCCTTTCAAACCAAGACACAGCCTTAACACAGCTGGACCTGGGCACTGCTCTCTGCTTCTTACAGTACTTGTAGGGCTGTGGTTTGAGGAGGAAGACAGGGAAATCCTGTGTCAGACAGAAGGACTGTAATCACAGGGTAAATTACCCTTGAGCATAACCTGACAGGGATATGGAACAACTCAGCCTCACTCCCTGTCTGATTCAGCTTCAGTATTTAAATCCAGTTCTCCCACCTATGAGAACACGGCCCTGGAAAGTGTTTGCCCTGCTCTCAGAAAGAATTTCTCTGTGCTGCTCAGCTCTGGATCATCTGTAAGTGTATCTCTGGTGTGCCAGAGTTTAGGCTGGGTGGTTTAAGGAGGTGACTTGTGCATTGACCCCACTGGACACCATCAAGGTCCTGTCTATTCATGTAAAAAGTCACGTTTAAACACTGGGTTATATGCAGAGTCTGAAAGTGTTCTTTCATGGTGCTCATGATTAATATGTGTAATAGGTTTTCATGATGTGGACAGGGTGAATGGTGAAACGGATTCAGGTCTTTTTATTTTGTTTTTAGCTTGCTATTATCTAGAGAAAAGAAACACTAATTACTAGAAGCTAATAGCTAGTGTGTTACTTATCCTCTTAATTAGTACCCTAATTATTAAGTGTGGTGATAACCACTAGTTAGAACATATTTGCTTTTTAAGACTTTGTTTATCTGTCTTCCCACTCCCTCTTTTTAATGACACTGATACCAGCAGAGTTGCTGGAAAGGGAATACCAATAATTTCCCTTTGGGAAATGAGTCATTTTGAGTCTCCTGAACACTGTTATGATTTTCATTCTGTTGTAAAATGCTTTTCACCTTTGAACTGCTGGCTCGTGTTAGATTCTGATATTAAAGTGCTAACATTAGAAACTGTGAAGATGAACTCAGGGCAGCAGAAAAGGTCACCTCAGCAGCACAGGAGCTCACTCAGCTTCAGACCTGTGGGAGGCTGGAGGGCTCCTGAACAACACAGTCTTCAGCTGCCCATCCCGAAATCCTGGGGCGTTCAGTGAAGGATTGTTCATCATGCCTGCCTAAAGTCACAGTGTTGGGTTGGGATGTGGTTCCAGTGAAAATCTCCTGCTCTCCATCCTTTGGAGTGGGAGGATGGGATTTCTGGGTGCTGCCATCCCCTGAGCCCAGCACCCACTGCCACAGCAGCTGTCTGCTCCAAGTTCATCCTTGCTCAAGTGGAATGCCAAGCAACTACATGTGAACTCTTAATAAAAGAACTGTTTAAGTAGAGAATTAAGTGTAAATACCTGCCAAAATCCTGTATCAAGGTGATTGCTATAGATGGGCCACTGCCAGAAGTTGTAATAATACAGATTTTTTATGGAGTCTTATTAATTTTTCCAGGGAGTGGCACATTGGAAGTGACTGAAGCCAGTGATTTAAGATGTGTGGCAGAAGGGAAGAGAGATCTCTTGATTACTGAGCACAGCGTAGGGATGGGGATGAGTTGGATGTGCTGCAGCACACCAGAAAAAGTACTCTGTCAGCTGCAAAATCTAATGGAAGGAGCAAGACATCCCTGCTCCTTCTGCCCTTGATTCTTGGCAGCTTGGATTACAAAGTGCTTAAAGGATGTGGCTTGGAAGCGCTGTGTTAACTGTATGTACAGTCACTGTTTCCGTGGCCTCATTAGCATTCACGATGCTGCACACTGATTTGACATTGTTTCTGCCCCAAGAAGCTTGAAATCTAAAGGCAAGACCCTGTGACCATCTGAAATCTGAACATTTCAAGGAAAGCTCTGAAGAAAGGATTCATGAGACTGTGAACAAATACGTTTCTGTTGCCATGTCAAAAGCAGGGAGCAGGCGGGGAACAAACAACTGGAGCGGAGGAGAAAAATAGCGAGAGAGTCCTAATTGTTGTCAGCTTGATTCCAGCCTTGTTTACCCCCACAGACTCCTTGTCAGGGCAGGCTTTGCTGATTTACACTGATCTAAGTGAGAACATCTTCCATGCTTTTTATCCAACACAGCTGCTACTGGAGTGGTGTTTAACCCCCTGGTCCTTTTGCCATGTGCAGCCTTTATGGGTGCACAGGGAGGAACAAGCAGCAGCACAGCCAGGCAGGATGGGCAGGCAGCTGGTGGGGCTTCCCCATGCAGGGACACACCTGGAAGAGCTGCAGGGCTTGATCTGGACTCCTGCACACCACCCGAAGATGGCCCCAGTTGTTTCTGAAAACGAATGACCTTCCATGTAGGCAGCTTTTCCTTCGGGGTGTTCTGAGCACTTGCTTTGTGCTGTGAAGTGCAGGTTGTCCATGACATGACCAAAACCCCATTTTTTTTCTTTTTCCCTTCTGATTTTTAGGTGTAAGCTCTGTTATTAGCGGTTGAAAATTTTGGTTTCCTTGAAAGACACTCAGCCCAGGGTGAGTGGGGGTTTCTTTGTGGAAATAAGTATGATCAGTGCTTTCTGATTCTAATTCTTGGCAGTACTGCAAAAGACAACAGGATTCAAAAGCAGCTCCCTTTTCTGTGCTGGTTTATAAATATCTCTGTAGCTACACTAATAGCATAGCATGTTCTCCTTTTTGTTTTTTTCCCCTCCCTTTCTTTATTTTTTCAGCTTTCTTCTGCTGGAGGGGTGCTGCAGCAAGAGATGGAGAGGAACAAAAACTCTTTGTCTTGAGGATTTGGCAAATGCTGTCAGGATTCCACTACTTAGATGGGACCCAGCTCTCTGAGCACTGGTCACTTAAGGCTCACCAAGAGTCAGCAAAGCATTTTGTAAGGTCACGACGTGTCCCACTGCCAGCTAAATTCCATTTCTCCATCTTGTCTGGGAGTCTGGGCTGCCCTGGAGTCTCCTACACCTCTCTATTATGAATTTTTACAGGCTTCTCCACTCCTGCCTGCAGCAGTTAAGCTTTTGGATTTCAAGTCTGGTTTTTTGCCTCCATGCAAGCATTTCTGTGCAGTGATCAGAGGAGCTTTCAGCACAATTTATTTATTATCATGCTCCAATATAACACTTCCTTAAAACATTATGTACATTGGTAGGAAAATGTGTGAACACTTAAAATTGAAAGATGCCTGTTGCTGTTAGAGTATTCTAAAGAAGTTAATGATTACTGGGGTGGGGATTAATAGCACAGTGCTTTTATCCTTTTTAGCACAAAAGATTGTATGCAACTGTAAAATGCTCACACAGAATTAGATGTGCTGAAGCTGCCACCTGATGTTTCCTGATGTTCTCACACTCGAGGCCTCTGTGTGACATCTGTCTCTGAACATTTCTGGTCGCTGTCCTTACAAATGGGATCATTTATAGAATATAAGGAATAGAGAGTCCTTCCAGGTGTGGCCTGCTCAGAGTTGCCTCAGATTTCATAATTATTCACAGTAATGTCTCATGGATAGGAGATAGTTTCTGTGTGGAAATGCCAGGAAAGTAATTTCTGAAATTGTTCTGCTCTGTGCATTCAGCATTCCCTAGGAAAGAATTGTGCCTGTTATTGGCACAGTTCCCTTGCACAGGGTTCTTGTCCTTACTGGCCACTGGCAGAAGTGAGTTCACAGATATCTGATTGTTGCATGGATTTCTTTCCCTCTGAGCCTGAGAGCAAGGAAATAAAATAATAAAATTGTTCCAGCAGCAGGAGTCCAGTGAATGGGTAATTGTCACACAATGTAAAGGTGTTTGAAAGAGTGGAGGAAAAAATAATCTAAATGTTCTCCTTTTACTGGGAAAATGTATTATTATTTATGAATAATTTTTGCTGTTGAAGGGAAGTGTAAGATACAATCAGAGAGACCATAAAAATGAAATGTATAAAGTGTTATTTACATTATATTGGAGAACAAGGAATCACTGGCAGGAGAATGCTGGTTATTTAAAAACAAAATCAGGTTATTCAGAATGGCATTTTCAGATTAACTGCTGTACAAAATGTAGTCCATAATTCTTCCTGCAGTAGAAATATGAGTCCTGGTGAGCACTGCTAAGATTCTAAGTTTTGTTTGTATCTCCAGACCATGCTGTTATTTGGGGCTGGGGCTATATTCTGCTGCAGCAGGAGCTGAGTCACCCAGAGCTGAGTGAGAGGCAGTTTTCTGAAAGGTTTCTTGTCTCTACAAAGAGTGAGACCACAGCACCCAGCACTGGACACCAGCATTGCTGGTGGGGAGCATCCACAGCCCAACCACCTGGGGCAGGAGCTGGCACTGCCCTTCCTTCTGTTCTTAAAGAATAGACCAATTTTTAATGAGGTTTGCTACTAATTGTCAACATTCAAAAGTTCATCACTACATCAAGGTATGAAATTGTCCCTGTAGATCCTCTCTGGGCTGTCAAGGCTCTGGAACTGGGGTTGCACTTGGGGGTTTTACTGCTCTGTTTATCCATCCATTGCTTGTTACAGTGCTAGAAGCAAGACCTGGAGAATTTCTTTGCATCTTGGAAGACAAAGATAGCACAAAAAGGAGAAAAATACCCCATTTCCTCCTTCTCAAGATGCATTTGGAGACTGGTGTTGCTGGACTTTGCAGGAAGCTGCCGCGCCTGATTTGTAGGACGGGTGATCCATAAAGAAAGTTTTGCCTTTGCTGTTTCAGTCCATCAGTAGTGCAGCATAAACAGGCGTAAAATGTCACAATCTCAGATTTTTACACTTCTGTATTTTACCATAAAATTGACTGCTTTCTCAGATTGGAGAGATTGGGCTATGCTGAACAGATTGGGGTCTGTTAGGATGGGGCAACCCTGCATATCCATTAAGGACATGAGCACCCAAAAGCGGATTGTCGTGCTGGAAATTCTGCCCCAAAAAGGATAACTATGGCCATGAAGAACATTTTCTCATCTCTTCCTACTGACAGAAAACCAGCCCAAATAATGTAAGTTTATAGCAAATCAGATCCCTGCCAAGGGAAAAGCATTGCTTAAACTCAGCTC
Organism: Hylia prasina; assembly: GCA_013397195.1. Taxonomy (NCBI): domain Eukaryota; kingdom Metazoa; phylum Chordata; class Aves; order Passeriformes; family Sylviidae; genus Hylia; species Hylia prasina. The sequence continues at coordinate 132,496 of VYXD01008883.1, forward strand.
AAACCTGATCTTTCCACTGGGAAAGGGAGTTCCTACAGGACTGCAGTCTTTGGTGGGTGCTTTCTGCTGTTCAGGACAAATGACACTTCCCAAGAAAAGGAAAAAGCCTTGGATTGGAAGTTTGGGTTTTGATAAAGATTCCTAAGTATTGGTGAAAGCTGGAGGAAGTTTTATGTTCTGACACAGCAGAAGCACAAGGAGCAAAAAAGGTCTGTGCAGAATGAAGTACTGCTGTAGAAATGTCCAAAATATTTGTTTCACTTGACAATCTGCTCCATTTGCTGTCGTGATCAGCTGCTTCCTCAATCCCTGCTTTGATGTATTCAGGGGGAAATTCCAAATGCTGCTCTGGGTTGCCTGCAACCCTCTGTGTGTGAGTGTGTAACCATGCCTGGGAAAAGAATAAAAGGAAAAGCACTTTTGCTTCCCATTTTAAGAGCAGCTCCTCCTCCTCAATGCTGAAATAAACCTGATGGATAAAAGACATTTCTGTGTCACAACCTCCTGAGCCACAGGCTGGTGGTCCTCGATGCTGGGAGCCTCAGGATGCTCAATTTCTACATCTGCATGTGAGACTAAATGCCACAGTCTGCAAATATCTTAAAGAAAGGTCTGGAAAGATGAGGAAGCTTGGATTTTATTCACTCAAGACACAAGATTCCAAGTGGCCCACGTGTAAGGCTGCCTATAATGAAATGTCTGCACAGAACAAATAAAACAGTACAACTCCCTTTTACCATTACAATACCTGACACATAATGCAGACCTTGTGAATAATTGGCACAGTGCTATATCCCCAAATTTATGGTATTGCACAAAGTTTTTAACTGTGAGAGTAAACACAGGGGATGTTTTATCTGTCAGGGGTAAGAGGGGACAGGCAGGCTCAGAAGCTGAAGGTCTGGAACAGTCCCTCATGTGAGCAATGTCTGCAATCCAGGGAGAAAATGAAACACTGCCAAGTGTTTAACAATCATTCATTTTATTCCAGCATTACTCAGGGCCCGTAACTCAGTGAAATATTGTTTGGAAAGCCGATTGTTCAAATGGGTGTGGATATAAAACCAAAGAAAATGCTCCCCTTGGAGGCAAGGCCATAGTCCTTAATTTCAGTTAGAAGAAAATAAATAGTAACTATTACTCTGCAGCCTTTTGAGAGCTTTTTGTGGTCTTAAATCCATGAATGACTGTGTGGGATAATAAAGAAGGAAAAGGCAACCTGCTTAAGATAAAAACAAGTTTAAAGAGGTTTCTCTTCTAATTTTGGCTCCAGGCTCCTGCTGAGCCTAAAGTAAACACTGTGATGTTGGAAGAAACCAAATAGGTTGTTTGGGGTTGGTGGTTTTTTTTACACTCCTTATTTTTATTTTTCCTTTTGTCTTTTTTGGATTTTCCTGGGAGCACCTGCTAGTTCCTGCCTATATGACCTATGAGCTGTGGGATTTCTCTTACTTTCTTAAAGTTCATTCTTTCCAGAGTTAAAAGGTTCTGGTTGTTTTAGAGACAGAAGTCACACCTTGCCGTGTATTGCTCACAAAATGCATCCAGAACTTCTCAGGCTCAAAAGTTCCAGGACACTCCACAAAGTTCCTTAGAGGAGGTGGCTTGATGGCAGAATCCACAGGAATTAAAGGAGAAAAAGGTCTGGGTGATTTGTGTGGTTTGAAAAATGGTGTCCAAGACTCTGGACTTAGTCTTGAAAAAAATCCTTTGAAAATCAAAACAGAACTTGAGGATTTCAATTTAAATTTAATTTAAATCAGCCTGAGAAGCCATGAATTGAGCCATCAGTACTGAAATGGGAGTCACCTGTTTGCCAAAACATGCAAAATGGTCTGTTCTGGGTTATAGCAGAGATTAACCAACATCAGATTTGGAAAACTGGCAGGTCTCATCAGTACTTCCAGCACAAGCAGAGACAAATACCTACACCGAAATCTGAAAGGAGGAAGTTGAGGCTGCTCCTCAGTTTCCCCATGGACCATTGCTTTGCTTGCTCTCAAGTATTATCCGTTTCAGCACAAGCAAGCTTTTCAAGTTTTCATTTTTTAACTGTTTTTAACTATTTTAAATGATTGCCAGCTTTTTTACTTTGGAGGCTTTTACAAGAATTCCAAATCACTACTTAAAAGTGCAAATATTTACATATATAGATGAAAATCTGGCTATAATTTTTATTTTTAGACCATATTTCAGAGCCAGGACATGAAAGAAATGGATTCCGGGGCTGCAGAGTCAGGTTGGTTTATTTCTTGCTAATAAACTTGTAACAGTGTACATATATTTACTGAGATCTTCAAAATTAGCCTTTTCTGGGAAGGTTTGGAGCATCAGTTGTCAGGCTGTACTTTAGAAATGCAGTTGTATATTCTATTTACCCTCAGTCCAAGCAGATGCTGTGGGTGGGATCCCTGCCCATGGCAGAGGGATTGGCATTTAAGGATCCTTCCAAACCAAATCATTCTGTGATTCTATTTTGAGCTCAAAAATGGGCAAATACTTAATATTTGTGAATTTTGGGGGGTCATATAGTTAATTTTTCACTATTTCTATCCAGTTAAGTACAAATTTATATGCTGAATGGAATTATAGGGAGGTTCCTTTGTCTTTAATTTTTGGTAACAATGAAGTGTGTGTGATAGCTCAGATTGGAGAGTGAGTATCTAGCTGAGTAAGCAAACCTGTCTGTCCTTTTCCTTTTTGTAAAATTTTCACCCATCCGACCATTTTTGTCTTGGAGAAAATTGGAAGAAAGAGAAACTTTCCCCGGTGAGCTTTAAAGACTGTTGGTGAAATAAACAGTCCCATTCAGCAGAAAGTTATCCTCAGTGAGTGGGTACGTTCAAAAGGTTATGAACTAAAAGAAAAAAGCAAAGTCCTAAATTGGATTGCTGGTGGCAGCTCCTCATGTTCCACTTTAGCCACTTCAGTTAAAATTACTTTCCTTTCTTTTTCCAGGAAAAACAGGATGCTTTGTTTAAGTTCATTACCTCTAATATTTTATAAGTAGGTGGGTACTGACCTATTTCTGTTTTCTATGACCTGGGCTCTGAGATGAGAGCATTGTTGTCTGGAAGTTGCCATTCTGTGCCTGTTTGGATGCAGAGCATCCCCCACTGTGCACAAATTCTCTCTGAGCTTCCATTTGTGCCCTCTCTGTGCTTGGGTTTGCAGCCTCAGCAGCTGTGCTGCCTAAATAGAGGGGAAGTGCTTTTTTCCTCCCACTTGCTTTTATCCTTTGCTCCTCAATGTTAGCCACAACTGAGATGTTTCTCTCTTTTCAGGGTCAAACTGAAAGCACAGCCATGGTCTGTGCTGACCATCCCAGGTTCCCTGGTGCCTGTAGAGCTGTAGGGAGTTGGTTTTGCTGGGAGGCACCTTTCCTGTGGCTGCAGTGGACAAAATGCCCAGTGCTGTCACCTGCATGGACTGATGTGTGCACAGCACACAAATATCCTGCTCCAGGCTCTGTGTGTCCCCTGGCTGCTCACTGCTGTGGTGGACACCAGGCTCTTTGGGATGATTTCTCACAGGGCTTTACACCACACCACAAGGGCATTTCCTTGTAGGCAGGTCAAACTCAGGTGTTGCTAAAGTTCTGGGGCTTGTCCCAAGTTGTCATTAAATTATGGCTTTTCTGAGGAATAAAAGAATTTTTATCTCTGCACCTGGTTTCCTTGGCCACATCTGGTTCAGCCTGGGTGCAGCCACACTGGAGGTGTTGCTGTGGGTTCCTGCAGGGCTGTTCCTGGGGAAACAGTGCCAGAGGCACCTCACTGATGCCAAGGAACCTTCAGCACACAACGGGGGGGTCCTGCTATTATGCATTATCTCATTTCAGAGCAAAATAATTGAGACAACAGAGTATCACAAGGAATGATGGAGGGTTAAAGAGCAATCTCTGTAAAAAGGGTGTGAATTACTTGAGGAAGGCACATCAAAGTGCTCTCTTGGGCTAAGAAGCAGTCCAGCCTCATCCAAAGACTGTAAATAATATTGCCCTCAGGGTCCTGCTGCTCAAGCAACAGCACAATAAAATTCTTTCTGCAGACCATGGGCTCAATTTGGATGCTGGTGTTATTGCAATTTCCAGAAAGTTTAAGTACTGCAGAGACAGTGGAAACTCAGCAGTTTGGCTTCTTCCTGGCGCCTGCCCCGAGCCCCCCACAAACACAGTAATTGCAGCTGTGCAGGGCTGGGACTGTGGGCCAGAGCAGCCCCAAGCCCTCCCCAGTTTACACAGGGGCCAGTTTCTTTACATGAAAAACAGAACAAAACAAAACCCCACAAAACAAAACAAGTAAAGCTGCTGCTTTAAGGGCTCTTTCTTCAGTTTCAGCATCCTCTAAAGGACTCCAATGGGCTTTGTAGGCAGACAGGAGGCACACTGTGAGTGAGGATTAAGCAAGCCCAGTTTAATCCTACAAGGAGTAATCAGATGTGGAAACACGCTGTCCTTTCCCCTTGGAGGACATTCAATGAGCAGCCGTGTTCAGACCAAGCTTTGTTGTTGCCTGGAGCCTCCTCCTTCCTGGTTTCCTCACAGTGCAAGGGTTGATGCAACCCTGCCCAGCAACTTTTTATTTTATGTTCTGTGTATTTCTATTATGAAAGAGAGTAGGGAAACCAGTGTGCTTGACTAATCAGGTTTATTTATATCCAGCCCTGGTGTTGCCATTATGACTGGAACACACAGAGTAAAGAACTGGCATCTTTTGCCTCTTTTTTTTTTTTTTTTTTTTTTTTTTTTTTTTTTTTTTTTTTTTTTTTTTTTTTTTTTTTTTTTTTTTTTTTTTTGTTTTTGTTTTTGTTTTTNATTTAAGGCAATTCGGTAGGGGACGTGGTGAGCAAGTTTTATTTTAGAAATGTCACTTTGTGCCACCTGGAAATTGAAAACATCCGTTCCAGGTATCTTTGGTCATTTGGAAATTACTGTCACCTGAAAGCTTTGACCCAAGTTTCACACAGAAGGCAAAATGAGGCAAAATGAGTAACAGTAGCTAAGTGAAAACGAAAAATTAATTGTCTTTTTCTCCCTGGAGAAGAGATCCATTCTGCTGGAGCTGGATAACACTTGGAAGCTACAGAGCTCCTTTTCATTAGAGAAATGAAAGGCTCATCATCCCTAGAGCTCTTAATTAGGCACCTTTTGCCATTCACAAAAATCTGTGTCTCTGCTGTCAAGTCCTATTTGTTTTAAAAATTGATTCATTCTCTTCAGTTCTTTTGTGAGGCAGCAGAAATGGATAGTCCAAATGAGTCCAAACACTTTTTAAATTGTAAGAGGTTCAGTATAATCAGCGTGGCCACGCCAAGCTCAGAGAACAAGTGTACAGCAATGCTTTGGTGCCAAAGGCTCACAGAGCAATAACAAAAACCATGTTCAAAGCAGAGAGGGCTACAGAGGAGAGGGAAAAAAGTACATATGGAGCATTAGCTCCCTGCAGACCTATATGGTAACTCTTTCATTTGTGGTGGCTATTAATCCACAGGAATTACGAATCAGTTAGGTAGGGAGGGTCAAAATGAAAGTGCCAGGGTTTAAAAATACTCAGGCTGAATGATTTTTAGTGCAGGTTTTCTGATGAGGAGTGGTTTAAACCTTTTGTTTAAAGGAGATGGAATTTATTTTTCACTACCACCTGAAAAATAACGTCTCTTAGGTGTTGGATATAAACTGAGATCAGCTGTGTTTGTAAGCCTTCCTATGAAGCATTTCTCCATGTGGTAATATTCAGTATCTGTTTACAAGGCTTTGATTTCATGCAGGAAACAACTGCTTTTGTACAAACATGTAAATGTATATATGAATAGAAGTATTTGCATATAAATGTGTCCTCTTCGTTGTTTTCTTGTTTTAAAAACCTCAGCCAGCCTTGAAACAGGAAAAGAACAATAACTGTTGCTCGTGGGACCTGCCTGACCGGAGCTCATCAATGAATCCAAGCAAATGATGGAAGTCCCACCATGCAGGAGGCTGAGCCTTCCAAGAGTGTGGTTGCTGCTTTCCAGGCTGAGAAGATTCCCCAGCATTTTCATGTTTGGATGTTCAGGTCTGTTCAAGAGGTAGCACTAAATATACAGAAAGATTTTTTGCAGAATTTGATGTAAACACTCCAGGTTTTTTCCAAAATGTATCTTTTAGGTTTAAAGCTACTATAAAATTGTTCTTTGCATGGATAGAGAAGCAAATGACCTGTTGTTAATCAGTGTAGTGCATTTTGGAAGGTGGATACAGGGAAAGGTAAGTATTTGTCTTGTGTGGAAGCTGTACATTCTGGGGAGAAAGAGTTTTAAATAAAGGCCAGCATGATTAGAGGAAAAGGGTAGATATAATTGATTTGAAGTCTTGCAGGAATAGTCTTCACACTGATTATCTGATTGTCTTTTCAGTACATACATCTTTCTCTCTAAGAGTGGGGCCAGTTTGAGTCACTGCTTTCTGTGTTTTGTGACTGCACAGGTGAGCTGGGCTTTGAGAAAGCCCCAAAGAATTTCCTCACATGCACAGGAAGGATTACAGACCATGTGCTAGGTGATGATGTATCCTTGCAAGCTTTGTCAGCCAAACTGTGACAACACTGGTATCTCAGCTGTCCCTGTGGGGTTTTTGTCATCTTTTTTCTCAGCCTGTTAGAGAAGTTGTCAAAAAAAGTATCAGTGTATTAGAAATAGCTGAAGAAATTATAAAAATTCTCACCTCCTGTAGTTCTGTGCCCATTTGTTGTTGCTGCTGGCATTTACATGAGATCCAACACACATACCTTTATTTAGCTGGGTACAGTACGATTTGCTTCTTAGTTCCTTCTTTTCCAAAGATAAGCAGGTCTTACTCCTATTTTATTGATTGGAAGTTGAAATTTCCATAACCACACTGAGTCTTGCTGACAGAGCAGTGTAAGCAAATTGCCTTCGAGGTATTCTCTTCCTAGAGGATTGAATCAAAGAGGATTTATGGAAGAGCTTCACATAAAAAGGAGTTTTGCACTTTCCCACGTGTAGACAGGGCTCACAGTGTCCAATTCAGATTGCTGAGTTAGATCATTGCCAACAAGGCCTTCTCAAAGGCAGGTGCAGCATTTCATGCACACATTTCATGCACAAAGGCAGGTGCAGCATTTCATGCACACATTTTTTGCCCAAGGTTACAGAAGTCCCTGCAGTCTGTATTTTGCTTACAAACATGAGAGATGATCCATGCACGTACTCTGCATTTCCATTGCATTAGCAGCCATTTGCAGCACAAGTTCCTTTGGGTGATGACAGTGAAAACATTAAACAGGGCCTGCTGGAGCTGTGCAAAACCCAACAAGGGTACCCTGTACACTCTTAACTTACTTATTTGCACTGTAAGAATCTCCTTGGGTCCCTGCCAGTGGAAATGCAGGGTGAAACTCTACTCAGAAAAGCAGTTTCATCTGGAGGTGTAGCATTTACTTGCTGGTGTCAGTATGAAAATGTGACACGTGTGTTCAGCCAGACCTGAGATGAATTTTGACAATTGCTCGAGCTTGGGAAGCTTTGCCTGGTTTGGGAGGAGAATGAGCTGCTGAAATGCTCAGCAGCCACTGCAGTTCTCACACATATGCTGAGTAACACAGGATGAACAAATCTTGGGCCTGAGAGAGGAAAGTCATTGGGTGAGAATATGAACCATGCAAAACCTCTTGTTTGTATGTGGGCATTGGACAGCTCCAGCAAATGCCTGAATACCTGGCAAAACAGTAGGAGAATCTGCAGCTATTTCCTTTTCCAGCAGGTTTGTTTAACCCCTGACAGAATCACTCCAGTAAAGGTGAAGAGTCTGGCCATGGCTTCAGCTTTTGAATTTTAATCAATCTTTGAACAGTTAGCTCAAAGCTGTGTTTCAGTGGACAATAAATCATGATTTGGACCTGTTTTTACATTTCCATCTGAAATCAGGACACTCAGGTTAGCCCTGCCGGTGACTGGGAGAACCATGGTGAGAGTACACAAGAGAAGAATCTGAATTCCAGTTTTCCCTCCTTTGTGCAGCACTTCCAGAGCTCCAGCACTTGCAAACAGCTGTGTTAACACATCTGGAACTGCTCTTGTGGGGATCCATCCTGTTGGGGAGTTCTCTGCAGCTCTGGGAGCAGAGCCTGGGGCTCAGCCAGCCATGAAACCAGGTGAAACAGCCAATTCCTGACAGGAGGGCACTGCCACTCCTGTTGCTTTGCTGTGACAGAGGAGGTGGTTACAAACCTCTGTTTACATCTTCCCATTTCACTGAGCTCCTGAGTGAAATTATTGACAGGTCTAATTGCCACCAGATGGCTGCATTTTAGTGTAGGACAGTATCAAATACCCCAAAAAGCTTCTGTAAAGGTACATGTTCAACCTGGAACCTTAGGAAGGCAGAGAACAGCAGTGATTGAAATCTCACAGAAATCACAGAATCAATTAGGCTGGAAAAGACCTCTGAGATCATTGAGTCCAACCTATGACCCAACAGCACCATCTCAACCAGAGCAAATAATGACTTCTGAAACCAGTGTGAGTTTTGCTGACATATACCAGATATTTCAACATCCTAAAACCAGCCACAAATAAAATTGTCAGAATTTATCTAAATGGGAGCAGGAAGGAAAATGTGTTATGGAAGGGAAAACAAATGCTCCATTTACATAATAATAAAATTTTATATAAAAAAGAAGCAACCTGACAGTGTGAAATACCTTTCAGTACTGCCTGGTCAGGGCAGCATAATAATGCCTGACTGAGTAATCTCAGCTAAGAGATGTGATGTGGTGGGAGATGCAGAGGATGTGTTTAATCACCCTGTTCTTTGCTAAGTGAGTCAGATAAAAGACTGTGTGAGAACCACAGTCAGAGGAAGGAAGTTGTTGTCAGTCCTGGGCACTGAAACTGAATGAGTTTACATTTTTAAGTTTCATACACTACAGCTTTCTGAAAGATTCATTAATTCAGGGGTCCTAAAACAACAAACAACCCAATGTTAAAGGACAGCCTTGGCGAGGGACATGCAGTCAAACTCTGTAGCTGTGGGAATGTGGCCACAAGATATTGATTTTGTGGAGTCTGAAATGATTTGGGCCCACTACCATCTCCATTACTGCTTTGAAACAGAATCTGAAAATGCCTGTGTTTGGAAGAAGCAATTCTGTGCTGAATTTCCCTGGCAAATTCTATCCCTCACTCTAGAGGAGAAGTTGCTGAACTCGCACATGCAGGGAAAGACAGTGAATTTACAGAGGTTTGCAGCCTCATGTGGAGAGAAAATTGCAGGATTCATAAAGCAGTAGCTGGAGGAAGTGTGTACAGATGCTTCAGAGACCTCTTGTGCAAACAGACAACACCTTAACTCACGGATTTAGAAGCAGAATTAACTTTGTTCTTCAGCACTGCTTCTCTTAACTGCTTCACTGCCATCACAGATGCTACTGGGACACCTTCTGGGCTGCCTTTTTTTCTGGAATTGAGTCTGATATCTCCCCCCAAACCTTCACCTTTAGCATCTCTCATTGGATTTGGTGCCTGGGCCCTGGTACCATGTTCATCTTTTAACTTCCAGTAGCTGACAATTTACTGTTTTCTTAATATTTCACTCTGGACATATAGGGTAGTACCTAACAGACCTGACTGTATGCACTTGATTTTACATCTTTTTTTTCCATTTAGACACAGCTGACTCTGGAAGGGATTTATTATGGCATGAAATACCTGATTCAGCAGGGGTAACATCACATGGTGCCATCCTCAACAGCAGAAGTTTCCTGAATTAATTTTGAAGTTTATAAAAAGACACCAAGTACCAGAATGGTCACTTACATACCATGACACAAACAGGGTTACTTATGGAGCTTACAACATGTTTGCTCTTTATTTAATTCATGCAGAATTCATTATATTTGGGAGGAGAACTTGATTTTGTACTAGATAAATAAATATACCTGACTCTATAGATGATAATGCCTGTATATATTTTTAAAGTTCCTTTCTGTATTAGGGATGTTCACATACCTACCAGAGCCTTGCCAAACTAGCTCAGTCTTATTTCCCTGTCACTCAGGCCTTGCGGGCTATTAATGTATAAATAGATTTTTTTTCTTCCTTTCTTCTTTTCCTGTCTTTTATTTCTGCAATCACCTGACCATTTGCCCTGGAGGTGAATGCCTGCCCTGTGCATCCATTGCAGAAAATGCCCTTCATTAGGTGTGTGTCCCTGTGGGAGCCCCTGGAACAGGCCACCCTGAGGAGGCAATCCCTCAGCAGGAAAGTGAGGTCAGCAGGATCTCCAAATCCCATTAGAAACCTCTGTGGAACAGGGCACTTCATGAGCCAGCTCTGGATGTGTCTGTCTGGGAGAGCTTTCCAAAGGGCACAGGCTGCTGGGAGCATTTCTGGGCTCTGCATGGAGAGCTGCAGACAGGACCAAGCTGTAAAATGTCCTGCCTGACGTGGCAGAAGCTCTGGGGATTGAAGGAGAATATTTCTGAGGACAATGGTTTCAAATTGCTGTGGTTTGGAGTTTGTTAGAGACCTACTGAGCAGCACTGCCCCATGTTCTCCTGGAGCTGCTGCCCTGCCAGTGCCAGGAGTGACAGTGATGCCTTGGGCAAGCTGACCTGAAACAGAGACTGGACAGAGTTAGAGAATAAATAGGTATTTATTGGAAGGCCTTTAGGATACCCCTTGGGCAGGACAGGGCCTGGCCAGGGCTACACCCAAGGTAGACTAAGAATGGTCACAAAATGGCTGACTGGTCATGAGGTCTTATATTTTTGTAAGTTTTGGTGCATTTGCATATTGGGGTTTAATTGTCCAATTACAGCTTCAGGTTGTGACGTCTCATCCTTGTTCCTCCCTTCGGCCACCCTTGTTTGTGTTCTCTGGGCTGAAAGTTGTCCTTGGTCCTCAGCAGGAAAAGGATTTGTTTTGTGTCCCTGCTCTGTGAAGAGACCTCACTGACACTGAATGTGAGCTCAGAACTGCACCCCTGGGCAGCACAGAATGTGAAGAACAAGAAAGCTAAAATTAAGGCATCAGCTGAACAAAGGCCCTGCTGGTCACCCCCAGCCCACACCCATGGAAGCTGGGCTTGTTCCTGGGTTCTTCTCCCACCAGCCTCAGCCACACAGGGTCCTGGGGCTACCTCTGCTCGGTGCTTTTCACCCACCACCTCCTCCAGGTGCCCCCTCAGCCTGTCCTGGCTTGAGGAGCAGCTCTGAATGGGTTCTTCTGTGTGTACAGGGTCTTCTCAGCAATGCAGCACCAGACTTCCTCCAAGGAGAGCAGGGATGGGAGCTCACCAAACTGTAAGCAGGGGTCTGAAGAGCAGGATGAGGAGGTAGAGGAGATGAGTCAGATGTGCAGGAGGCTGAGTGTGCGCTGTGGTTTTGTTAGTAAGAAAGCTTGTGGCGCTCTGAATGCATCTTTCAGTTTTCTGAACATGCTTTTGATTTGTACAAACTAAATCAAAGGATTGGGTGAGCTGGCTGATCATTCTCAGAAGGAAGAGGCAGCTGTGTTCAAGCTCTTCCCCTGACCTGAATTCCTGGTTGAAAAGCAAACCGGTTCCTTAGCTGAAAAGTTAGTGTCAAAGGATACTACAATTAAATTATTTTTTATTTCCACCTATCAAGGAAAATTAAGTGAGAGGGATTAAGTGGATAAATCAAGTAAACCAGCAGTGAAAACAATATACTCCCTTTCTACAACTGTAAACAATTACTGCCATGTGATTTGGAAACTGTCAATTAGCTCTAAGCACAGTGAATCAGAGCTGCTTTCTGGGGTAATGAAAATAGAGCATCTCCCCGTCACATCAGTATAGATTGCATTAACCTTAATGACTCCTGTAAGGCTAAACCTTGTCTTGCCAGGCAGATTGAACACTCTGCCTTGTAAGCTTTGCCTTTAACTTATCTTTGTAAAACTCCCATTGATTCTACTCTAATTTAAACTAGAAATACAGAAATTGTCAGGTCTGAACAGACCACTGGTGCAACTAATTTGATTTTTTGTTGCTAACTGCAACCAGTGATAGATGGACTCAGGGAAAAGAGGAATGATTTATTCCCTGTCCCCTCCCCTTTTCTCTTTCCACTTGTACCCTATTCCTAATTTGTTTAATTAAGTGTGGTGTGATTTCTTTACCCCCAGTTGATGACAAGTTTGTGTACTGAAATGGCAATATTAACAAATCTTTTGTCCTCAAACTCCCCAGTATTATTAGAGATATTATTCTTGCTAGTGTAAATGTCAAATTCCAGTTTGGAAATAATAATTCTCTATCTCCTGGATTAAATGGATTATTCTAAGAAGTTTCCAAATCCATTGCCAGGAATCTTCTTTTTTAAAATCGTTGAATGCTTCCTTTCAGTGGGAGAAAGTGTAAATAGGACCATGTTACTCCATGATCACCACCATCTGCCACATCTCCTCTTTCATTATTAATCTCTGGCTAAAGTTTATTTGGTGAATTGAGAGGAGTTCCTCTTAGACTTATCTTAGTGTAACAAAATCCAACCCTCTTTCTTCCAGTTACAGGGAATCTCTCTCTTCATGACGCACTTAAATAAAATTGCTAACTCTTCACCAGGAGAAAGACATAAGCTGATGTCTCAGAATAATGTCTTCTTGATCTAGTGGCTGGTATATCTTTATTGATTAGCTTCCCCGAAATATCTGAGTTCCCATCCTATGACATAATGAAGTGATTTTTCTGTGGGCTGTTGCTCAGCACTTCAAAATTAGGCCCACAGGGCTTCCAAACTCAGCATTTGAAAATGAAGGTACCAGAAGTTAATTACTTTTTGTACAAAAATAGGATGTGATTTCAATTTCTGAGATATGTGAGCTCTACTTAGCTCATGCCAGGTCAGGCTTTCTCTTAACTGAGTCTCCACCACACATCAGAACAGTCCACCTATGAACCCAGCAAAGCCACTGCTCTTGTCAACCTTATTGCTGCACAAATTATTTCCAAGCCTCTGTTGCTGTGGTTTAGAGGATGTGTATTATCAGCTTTATTTGTTCCTTGCAGTAGAAAAAAAAAAATCTGCTCATGAATTAGGAAAAAAATCCAGGAATATTTTAATCCTGGTGACTACAAATCTGTTGCAGTGCAGACTAGAAGGCTGTACTTCAATTCAAGAGGGAAAAGAGTCCTTCAAGCTGGGAATTTAGCTGGAATCTCTGAATAAAGCATTTTCCTGCTCAGGTGTGAAGATGGAGCATTTGCTGGCAGCTTGCCACCCAGCTTTGCAAACCCAGCTATGTTCAAACAGGAGCTCCACTGCAGGCAATGTACTATGATAATTTTTTTAATTCAAGTATAATTACTTTTCGTATCTTTATTCCTTGCATTGGTATGTGCAAAAGCTTCTCATTCAAGTGGGAAACTAAAAAATAAGCAAGTAAGAATGAAGCAGTCAGGAGGTTAACTTGACAACTCCCAGACCAAACGGGAAATATTTAAAAGCTGAGGACCTTCAGTATCATGACAGAGGAGGGGGAAACATCACAAAGACCACATTTGTGGGAACCTGTGCAAAATTTTATGGACTTTCAGAGTGTGTGCAGGGCTGAGTGAATCTGAATAACAGGTGAATTAGGGAAAAATGATAAAATACTAAAGGCCCAAATTGTTGGTAAAGCTTCTCCTACTAACAACTATTAAAAATAGTTAAAATAAATCAGGAGGTAAAGGCAGAGAGTTTCATTAATATGGAACCTTGTATCTGAAACTGCACCTGTATTTCCAGCAGAGGTGTGTGCACACAGGATTGTACAGCCTGGTGGTTCTGCACAGTTCTCAAACAGCAGCAGAAAGCTTTTTTTTCTGCAGAAATCTCCTTTGCAGCTGCACTGTTGGGGGTTCACCTCCCAGATCAGGTGCAGGGAGCACTTCTGAGCTGGTGTCTTGTTTGCAACAGGGTCACAATTCCCATAAACTCATTGTGCTCAAGCACTGCAGGATCCAGAAATTTGGATGTGGCATTAAATGCACGTGGATGACTTTGTACAGTAAAGGAGCTGCTTCGTTTTTGTATGTCAGCCAAGGAGTGCTGAGCAGTGGCCTAAGTAGCTTGGAGAAATAGAGAGAGGAGATGCTAATGAATACAAAATTTATAACAGTCTCATTAATTTAGAGCCACCAGAGTTGCTCAGACGTGGTGTTAATAGCAAAGCTTTGCAGTTGTCAAGTTTGATCCATGTATTTCTTTCCAGTCTCCCAGTCCTGATCCTCTTCCCTTCATGCAGTAAATCAAACAGGACATATCTGAACCACTAAAGGTTGCCAGATGTTTCTTTTATTAGGTTATTGGGAGGCAATAACTTTCCAAGGGCAGAAGAGTTTGGCTATCTGATGAATTCAGTCAGAAGAGAAGGGAGTGGGGTGGAGGGGCTGTGTGAGGACAGGTTGCACCAGGTGGGCACAGGGGAGCAGCACAGCAGAGCTGGGTCAGGAGTCCCCTTCTGCCAGGACTGTCTGGGCACCTGCACTGCCCAAATGGGGTCAAAACCATGGGACAGGGAAGTTGTTTTTGTTATCAGAGCCTAGGCCAGCAAGAGTTCAGTTGCTGCAGCCATGTCCTGTATCCTGTGTGCATCACTGGATTTCTTCTTGCTTTGTTTTCCCAGTAAGACAGGTCTCAGTGCTCTAAAACTTCACTGTTGTCAAAACCAAGTGCATGATGACTGAACTTCCACTTGAGCAACAAAAAGACCCTGTTGTTTAAAGAGATCTCTTTCCTACTGTACCTCCGGGCCTCTTTGCTTCTTCCATTCATCATCGAGTGAAGGAATCTAAATAAAGAAAATACAAACATTTCACACGCTTTCAACTCCATTTCTTTGTCCAAAATTCAGTGTTTGTCCCTCTCAAAATCATATTTTTAAGCTTTTATACTGTCTCTATTAAGTTGTCTCTCCAAGTGGCAAATTTCTGAGGGCATTAGGAAGCTGAGAAGGACAGAAACAGCTGCATTCAGTAACTCCAGAACTCTTAATTCTGAATAAACAAGGTGGGGTTTGTGAAGACTAAAGCTTTGTGCTTAGCGAAAGGGTATAACAAAGAAAACATGCCAAGGGGTCTACACCTCACATTCCTATTGTCCATAATGCCATGTGCAAATTTGTCTCCAAAACCAGAAACTTCCAGACTGAGGAGCACTCCAGTGGTAACAGAGGAGTGACAGCATGGACTGCTCATCACTCCTGGCTGCATCTGCATCCCTACCCTGGTGCCAGAGGGGGACCCTTCTTCCAGAGCACCCAGGAGGGGCCCTGCAAACCTCCTGCCTTCAACTGAGACAACAAGAGATGGAACAAGAGCTGTGTCTTGGTGTCTGCCAGAAAGAAATCCCTGGTGAGCTGCTCCCTGACCTTGCACCTGCTCTGTGCTTTCCTGAGGTGCTGCAGGTCCAACCCTTGGGCCACAAGCCCAGGACACCCTCAGGCTGCAGCCAGGTACTGCTGATGCCACGTGGGCTGCTTTCCTATTCTCCTTAGGTAGTCTGCTTCCCACTTTTTCCTGCCTCAGTACAAAAGTGCCCACTGAATATCTCAGTCTGGTCAACTGCAGTTTGTTTGAGCTCATATTTTCTGTTAAAAATGCCTGATTGGTTACCTAAAATAACAAAATATTGTTCTTATTTGTGAAGGCTGAGAATGCTTGAGCAGAGGCTTGAATTAGTACTGAAAACTGTGTAACAAACTTTTGTGTAGAGGGTTTGTGTCATGTGCTCTAATTTATTAGTCTCCCAAGGTATGCAAAATTGTTCTGTGACTATTCAGTAGCCATAAAATATATGAAGAAACGCAACTACCCCAAATTTCTGAGATTTCTTTTGTGTATAAATGTATTGCCATTTTTAAAATGTTTATGTGGCTCTAGGACATTTATTTGCAAGACACAGACTGCTTTAGTAGTACCCAGAGTACATTAACCTTGGCTGGACTTGACTCTAGGTGCTTCTGTTACACAAAACTACAATCAAATTAAGCCCTCACTTCAGTAATTGAATTTTAGTAGCCAAACTTTATGAAGGAAACAAATTTCAGCTACACCTGTGCATTTGCAAAAGATGAATTTTCAGTTGTTAAATGTAAGTGTTCATAGACAAGCTTGTGCACTCAACCAAAGAGACAAGAGAATCAATATCACCCCCGAGCAGCAGCTCAAATTTCAAATATTCACAGCTTGTAAAGTTGAACTTGTGAAGTTTAATTGACCAGGAATAATTTGAGGACAGTGATCTGTATGAGCTTCATAGACAGAATGCAACCGAGTTATTAACTGGAAATTATTTATTCCACTTTAGAATTTATGGGGCACTTGCAATGGGGCTGTGCATTTCCTAAAATCTGAACTTTAATTTGCCCATGAGCACTGCATGATCCCCAGCAGAAAAGGAACAGCAATTAGGAGCTTGTTTTCATGTAATTCCCTCCCACCACTGCTCTTCTGAGTAACCTGGCTATCGATAAGCACATCCCTCCTGCCACAGCCCCACAGCATTGCAGCTGTAAAGGAGAAGATTAACAAGGGATCCATGATCTCTTTTGCTTCTGTGACTTTCAAGTTCAGAGCAGAATTAACCTGTGATTCTTCCCTCTGCTTCTCTGCAGTGACCAGTGAAATAAAAGCCCATTTTTCTTCCTCAACTGCCAGGGAATATTTACTGTAGTTTTCCCTGCAGAGCCTTGTCCCTTTGGCAGAGCTGAGAGTTTGGCTCATCCAATTTCAGTGTCTCTTTTGTAACCCATGGCAATGCTTTGCTCCTCTCTGCTGTGGTTTAATATTACATGTCTCTGGAAGTGCCAGGCAGGAAACAGGGGCTGGTGGGGAAAGTGCTTCTGGGGAAATAGGACAATCTTCAACCTCCCGAAAATTGTGACTAGTCCACTCAGGGACATAAAAGTTCAGCTAAGTGAGTTTTGAGAGGAAGAAAGGTAAAAGTAAAGTGAACAGAATTTGGAACATAAGTAATACTTCAGTTATTTTTATAAACTTAAATCTTGGCTTAATTCTGCAATTGTACATTGTTTAGGAATACTAGTGTTGGCAGAAATAAAGTTGTTTGGAGGAGTGTGTTGTGTCTTAGAGGACCCCATATGAAATATTGTGATATTTCATGCATGTAATCCATCCTCCTCTCCTGGTGTCCAGTTTACCACTTCTGTAAGGCTGTGAAATTAATCCCCAGTCAGGCCCCTTCAGGAGCCAACATGCCAGGCTGGGCTGGATGGAGAGACCATCCAGTCACAGAGCTGTTGTGTTTGCAAATCTGGCATCCCAAATTACACAGTGTCTGTACCCTTCAGCTGCTGATACCAGGCAACTGTAAGGTATCTGTGAACTAGTTAGGGATCCCAAAGTACAAAAAATCCATGAAATGGAACCCATTCTGCTCAGTCCTCCCCTCACACCCAGGGGGAGGTACAGTTAAATGCACAGATACACACTGGCTAGAGAACAGATGCACAGGCCAGTGACACTGCCTGAAAAAATGTCACATCCAGACTCCAGGATTTCGATTTTACAGGCGGGCAGTGGTGGCAGAGATCTTTCCTGGCAAGGGGTAAAAATGAAAACTGAACATGAAGCAGTTTCTTATGTTTTGATCTTTAGGATTTAAGTAGGTAACAAGGCTTGTACCCATTAAAGGGTGAACTCAGGAGTCCCTAATTAGGAGTTACCATGCAGGGGCTCCCTGCCAAGGACATGGCATCCCCACCACGGTGTTCAGCTTCCACCTGATGAATGTTAAGAACCTCTTCACGTTAGAAATCTTAATTGCTGTGTTTGAGAGCAGGTGCTGCAGGCTGTGGGGTGGCAGTGCTGAGCACAGCTCTCTGTGCTGGGCTGACCCTCCAGCTGGCTCCCTGCTCACACCTCTGCTCAACCAGCAGCATTTCAGTCTGCATCACCCTCTGCCAGACACCTTTTGTGTCAGCCTGCCTACAGGTACAAGCCAAGCAACTGCTGGAAATTATAAGGAATCTTTTGTGCTTTGCCCTGTTTTTAAGCCCCCTTGTCACTTACGTGTACACAGCCTCAGTATTTAAGCAATACAAGTTGGGGGCTTTTTTGCTTTACTCCACCTTGTTTGAAGGGTTGTTCGTGTTTGTTCCCTGTTGAAATTCTCATCCAGACTGTACAGCTCGAGTTCCTTGGTGTAAACCACCCTGAGAAGTCACCATCTCCATGTTCAGGTCTGCCTCAAATCCCTTTGGCCAGACTGACCCCATCTGTGCAAATTTAAAATCTTAAGCAGCACAGCCCACTCAGACCAACACACCTGATGAGTCTGGGCAGAATTATAACACTGGCCTCAAAAACAGTGGTTAAGCAAAAGGTCAACAGAGAGATCTACAAAGAACTTGTCTGAAGGAAATAATGTTTAGGGATTTTTATTTTACAGGATGAGCCTCCCTAGTTTGCAGTTCTTTGCAGCTTTATGCTGCACATTGAGTGAGGGTCCTTCAGCAGCTTCTAGCCACTTCTTTCACAAGAAAATTGATTGGCAGAGGCATATTTTTTCTTGTGACTCCAGGTGAGATTACTCCATTGACTTCTGTAGCTCACTGACTGAGAAACCATCAAACCCCAAATGTTTAGGGCTGTTGAGATTACTAGCAATGTGAAGGGAGACAAAACAAGGCAGATTTCTATCTTTTTTGTACAGCTCACCAGGGAGCACTTCTCCCCAGCCATTCCTTGTTTTTCTTTTCTTCTGGAGTGGACAGGATTGTCTTCCTTGACACTGGGCTTGCCTTCCAGCAGGTATCCTCCCCCCTGCTCCCAGCAGAGGAGCTGCTGTGGTCTGGTGCCTGTTTAGCCTGGTGTAGACCCAGTGCCCACAGCCAACCTGTGAGTGCACAGATCTCCTGTTTGCCCTTGCTGTCGAGGAGTGCTGAGTGATGCACACTCAGTGGTGGCAACAGCGTTCACACATGTGCTTCACTGTGCTCCAGTACCTCAGTTTCCATGGCTACCACAGAAATTGCAGGTTTGCTGTACAAATTAGTGGGAGAGATTCTGAATGCCAGCCCAGATGCTGCAGCTGCCTGAACCTCACTCCCCTCTGCTGGGCTGAGATGTGCTGCTCTCTGTCAGGGGCTGGAATGCTGGGCTCCAGCAGGTGCAGCAGGCACTGCTGGACTCTTCTGGGGGAATTGGGTGCACACACCAACCCACCCCTGGTGTGGCTCTGGGCTGTCAGGTTTTTGAGCAGGGAAGAGGATCAGCATTTTGACGTACAGCCAAGGGGCCTGGGGGAAGTTTCCTCCCTGGTGGTTGGGTTTTCTGCCACTCCCCAGGTGTAAAACAACTGAGTAAATGCATATTTCAGCATGTGACTGTACAGCTTTATGAAGAAAGGCTGCAGGGACAACATAAAACCAGACAGAATAGGTAACACAAAGCCCATGCAGACCAGTACCTGTCACAACTGCAGACTGACAGCAGGGTCCACAGGGAGGATTACAGGGATGCAGAAGCATTGGAAATACTCTCCCTGTGGCCAAGTAGCTGCAGCTCTGCTTTCCTGAGTCAGAGATGGTATTGGTGTCTTTATTTGGCCAGTGAATTTTTTGTCTATTAATTTGCCTAGTTGTGTTTGAGCTCACATCCAGTTTAGCCTCTGTAACAGCTCAGCAACAGGCTCCACAGCCGAGCTGTGCACCAAACCCCCTGCACTCATATCCTCCCCAGCATCAGCAGTCCTAGTTCAATTATTTGAAGTCATTTAACAAGCAGAAGCCATTCCATAACTGTGATTACTGCCCACCTTCATGTGTTCTCCACTTCCAGTAAATCCTTCCTGAGAGGGCTGATGACCAGAACAGCTCATGGCTGTCAAGATTCAGATGCGTCACGGATGTCCCTGTTCCTTTCCTGGTACATCCCAATATCTGGATTGTCCCTGAGCACTGAGCTGGCACAATCTGCCAGAATACAAATATTTCTTTCTGGACTGGTAGCTGTAAAAGCAAAACCCACCACTAAATGCTGACGCAGCCGTCAGCTTTGAGGATTCTGCCAAACTCCATCCTTGGGACCAGCCCACCCCTGGCATCCCCTGGTCAGTGGGGTTAAGAATATGGCTAGACCAGGCTTTTGACTTGTCAGGTAAAAGGTTTTGTTCACACTCAGTATTCCTCTCCATGAAGTGTAAGTATCAGCATGATCTTTCTTGAAGGCCTTGTCTGTCACCAGCTCTCTGTGGAGAGCAGGACTCTGCAGCAGGAGTGAGTTTCCTGCCTGCCCTGGGTGTTTCTAATGGGCACTTCTGCACTATGGACTTTGGTGGTGCTCCAGCTCTGCCATCCCACAATACTTTTCCTACCTAATGAGAGATCTTCAAAGCAGAAATTGAATCCTCTACCACGATGTAGCCCAGCTTGGATTTTAGGCAGTTTTTGTTGACCAGCATTTTTTTTAAGTGAAAGGTACCCTGAATGGGACAGTTCTGGTGCTCATACAAGGTTGTCCTGTTGTTTCTACTCATAAAAGGTTCCAGAGGGAGGTAATTTTGGCAGTCACTGAAGGAGACTTGTCCCATTACAGCCTCTGAGGTAACATGGTCACAAAGAGCACTCAGACCAAGTTCCTTGCAGTGTGTGCATTATGCCTGGCACAAGGAGTGTGTGTTTGTCTGGTGATAATCAGATCAATAGGGTGTATTATTACCTTTCAGTGCCTTATTGCAGTTATTAAATAGCTTTCCCAAGGATTATAGAATAGCTGTTTTTCAATAATATGTTCCTTGATACCACCTTGAAAAAGAGTTCATGAGGATTTTTAAAAGGTCTGTTAGCAACATTCCAATTTAGGTAAGTATTGTGGTTGAATTCAAATCATGAATAAAATATGAAATAGATTAAGAAAGATGAATGGAATGTTGAAAGAAGATCCAAAATCTGTTTTGGCTAATGCTGATAGCATTAATTTTCTAGAACTGCTTTTTTCACACTCTGCTGACTGAAAGTGCTTCATCCATTCAAATATCTACACTGCCACAGACAAGTTTCTTCTACATTTTTATCTTTCACTTTTTATCTTGAAATTGAAGGGAAGTGACCATATAGGATGGCTTCTCAGATACATAAATCTAGCATTTAAAGAAATTTAACTGTGCCCCGTGAAGTCACACAGCACATATTTAAGATGGTTGAAGATTTTGTCTCCCGATTAGAATAAATTACATTAGCAATGTGGAAATTTTAATGTTTTCTTTTTGTGTATCTTTTTTCTTCTTTAAGTGTATCTTTGCAATATTTCATACTTAAAGATTTCTTTTGAGAGAAATTTTGACTTGGATCACTTGCATTATCGTGTAAGTAACATAATTTCAGGGGTTTTGTCAGGAGTATTTTCTTTTAGCCCTTGTGATAGTGTTCTTTGGAGGTTTACTTAATTTTGTGTATTCTGACTAAATCTGCTGAAACAATACCATAGTCTGTTTCTAGCAGTTTGTCAATATATAACATTGACCTTACTAAGAAGCAAGAATATCCTTTCTTTGTTTTCCAAGATTAAGAACATCACCAGATTCACTCACTAACATTACCGCTGCCTCCCCTAATAATCTATTTGTGAATTTGCCCTCCAAGTTTAATGGAGGACAGTGCTAGCAATCTGGAAAATTTGGCAACATTACTCATTGCAAAAGCCTATTTACATATATTAAGGATGCCTTGCTAAAGTTTAACAACTAGACCTCCCCGAGCAGCCTGAACCTCTCAGGTACCCACACAGCACTCAGCTTGTCTTTGCTGCCTGGGGAGGTTAATTTATGCAGCTGAGTCAGCTAATCATCACTGCAAGGAAAACACATTCACATGTTTACTGTAAAGCACCAAGATGTTTGGACAGGGATACTTACCATCACTGCAGAAAATAAGCCATCAAGTCAGGAAAATACCCATTTACTCCAATAATCTGTCTCTGGCCTGCAGCAAGTGCTGTGAACAGCAGAGACAAGGCAAGCATGCAGTGAAACAACCCAAAATACCCTCCCAGTCTGCAGCCAGCTGCAGCATAATTCCCAAACCAGTGTTTGTGCCTGTTTTGAAGAACCTTTCTCCCATTAATCTGACTGGGAAGTTGTGTATCCCTATATTCTTGCATTTACAACCTCAGGTGGCAGGGAGGCCCAGTGGTGGCAAGGATCTTCCAGTTTATCCTACTTGCCTGCCTGAAGCATCAGTTCCAGGAGAGGGTTTGCATGGTGGAAGGTGTAGAGCAACTCTTACAGAACACCTTGAGCTGCTTTCAGGGGTGTTGTCTTAGTTTGGAAAGACAGGTGTCTCCCAGGGAACATCCAGAGCTTCCCTTGGAATGGAGAACAGAAACACCCTCCCTCTGAATTATTATAATTTTGAAATTAAGGGGCTTTCAGGCAAAGATATGGGAATAGGAATAACAGTTCGTTACTAAGAATATTAAAAATAAAAATGTAGTAGTACAAAAAAACCACAACAAACAAACAAACAAAAAGAAAACACACTCAGAATACAGCCTGACACTGTTGGGCAGGGTGTTGGCAGCAGTCCAATTATGTCCTCCTGGAGTGACAGATGTGGTTCTGTTGGAGCAGAGATGATCCTGTAGAAAGGTCCACTGGTGATGAGATGGGTCTGTTCTTCCTCTGGGAATCCAGTGCAAACAGGCTGTGCTGGTGTTCTGAATCCCAGGTTTTATCCAGGTAGGAATGCTGGGCTCCTCCCCCTGGGTGGAGCATCTCCCAAAGGGATGATGGAATTTTATCAGCCATGCAGTGAGCCTGGATGGCCCATGAACAGCAGATATCCCCTGGAGGGAGGATGGGTGGTGGAAGAGATAAAGAAACACTGCCCCACCTGGATTTAACAGCTGGCCCATTGACAGAACACACCTGTCCCCTCCCCCTGGAGTTATGAGGATGGGTCATAGAAGAGATAAAGAAAACACCTCCCCAACTGGTTCCAACAGATGGGAATAGAACACATCTTGTATTGCAACCCAAGACAGGTGCATAAAGGGGATGTCCACACATCCAAGCCTTGCAAGCAGGAATAACTCACATTCAGTGAGCAAACAGTAGCTGGGAAACAAAAATAAAATGGTTTTGGATGAGTTCTAGTCTCACATTTTCTCTCTGCTGTGGGTTTGCAGCTTAGTCTGCTTTAAAAATGTAGGTACTTATGGTCCTGTTTGAAACAATTCAGCCTCCTTTGAGAAATGATGTACCACTCAGATCGGGCTGGACAGAGTACAGAACATAAGAACATTCAGAGCAGTTTTAAAACTCAGGTGTGCTTCCATTTGTTCTGCTGTGGGACTGACCCACGGCTGTATGCAAAGTCCTTTCTAGACATTTGTAGTTTCCCCTGCAGTTGTCACTCTCCAAGGCAAGTCCTACCCTACTCTTGCATGTTGATCCGTGTTATAATTTATCAGTGCTACATCTGCCCTGTTCTGTACTCTGATTAAATTAGAATCCCATTAAGCACAGTTGGCTGTCAGGCAAAGGAAATGTCTGATCTTATTTTCAGTACAAGGCATGCCCTCTGCACTCCTGCATGTCAGAAAATTTCCAAGGAGTGATAAGCCTGCAGTTTTGATAGGAATCCTGCATTTTTCCAAGGACTTGTTGAAAATGTGGCAGCTTAGTAGTCAAATGTTAGATTGTTAAGTGGAACAGTGCAATGTATTGTGTATAAAGGACTTTCTGAAGAGCTGCCCACTCCTCCAGGGTGATCCTTCACAGCATCAGCCACTCTCCAGTGATGCCACAGCAGCAGGACCTGGGCAAAAAAAATCTCCAATCCATTAAAACAATCACACAGATGGAAGCTGTGTCCCATCTCACAATAAAGAACAAACCTAGTTTGGCAATCCTTGGGGAAGTACTGACAAAACCTGAATTTAAGGCGCTTTGTGTTTTTCTCTTTTTGTTGGAAAAGCAGGATATCAGCAGAGCATTTGTGTCAAGGACCATGTGCTGAATATTCCCTTTGACATTTCTAACAAAGCCCATCAGACTTGCCACAGTGTTCAAGGGATTCCTGACGTGTGTCACCCCTGCCTGTGTTTGTGGTCCTGTTCCTGGAAGGATTACAAATCCTTATTCATCAAGTGTTACTTTGAGCACAACAAGAGCTGTTGTTTCAGCAACCTGATGTAGTAAAAGGTGTCTCTGCTGTTGTAGGGGGTCAGAACTGGAGGATCTTAAAAGATTCCTTCCAACCCAGGCTGTTCTGGGATTCATGTTGAGAATATCTGGCAAATCATAAAAATCTCTTCTTACTTGCTACTGTGTTAATATTTGGTATTTTCCTTTAAAAGGCAGCCTGTCTCTGCAATCTTCCCTTCAAATCAGGTTGCTTAACAGCTTAAAGTCTTTAAAACAGTGTGTGCCCATTTTGTTCTCTTGGATCATTCTATGCCTTCTGCTAAGCAGTAATAAAACAAAATGAAAATACAAGATTTTGTTTTAAATATTCACTCCTTAACTGTGCATCCTAGGGGCTGGGCTCAGTTAATCTCTGGATTTCAGTGTAAAATATTATGGCATTTATCTGTAAAACTTATTTGTACTGTACAACACTCTCACTTGAGAAAATCCCCAAACCAAACCCTTTTTGTACCAGGTGTGTTCATTTTCTGCTATCAAAGAAAAAAAATCTTGAGACCACTAAGCAGCTGCAACCTTTTCTGTAGACCTTATTTATCTGACATTAGCTGAACTGTGCCTTGCACTTTATAGGAACAGAAAGAAACCCTTGCTCTAAAGCAGGTGTCTGTGCTGCCTGTAAATGTCAGTCAGCCCTTCCAGAACAGAAATTAATTGTGCCCCCACCACGAGAAAATGAGCAAGTCAGAGCACTTCTAGTGCTCTGCTCTGGAAGGTTATTAGGTTTTCACCTCAGGAAATCCAGTTTCAAATGCCATGAAGGTTCAAGTGACCTCAGCTGGTCACTCAGGAGCACGTATGCAACAGATACAAAAAGTTAATAAAAATACATCAGGCACCACCCATTGAGACACATTTAATTACCAATCATTTGCTGCTAAGGCAGAGAAGCAGTGTGGTGTCCTCTTGGGTGCTTCATTAGTACCATCCAATTTTGGCTGTGTCAAGGTTTATTTTCTGGTCAGTCCTTTAAGAATGGAAAAATCAAATACAATAAAAATACAACCTGTAGCATTGTAACTGTCAGGGTAGCAGCTATTGCTATACTGAAATTGGACCTTCCAGCCTGGTTTTCACATGTTTATAGTTGCTTTTGTTGTTTCAAACTATTTTGGGAGTAAGAAGGAAATTTTTAAAAAAAGAAAAATTAAATTGTGTTGTCCTTCAACAGAGTGTTGTGCCCAGTGCTCTGTCACAACAGACCTGCAGGGAATCCCAGTCCTGCTCAAAGAATTAATCCCTCTCCTTTCATCCAAAGCACAGCTCACCAATTTATGGGGTCCCTCAGTCAGCCCAAAGGTAAGTGAGCACTGAGGAGCATTACAAAAATAGCGTTTGCAGCTGATTTAAGATGGGAGGGCATCAGCTGTGATGCTGTGCTTCCTTCTCCTCCCTTAATTTAAGGTTCCATTCTGTCCAGTGGAGTTTAAATAACCAATAACCATCCTACGTTTGGAAAGAATGAAAGTAAGGGACTACTTAAAAAAATCTCATTGGAGGATGTAGCAGATTCTCAGGCTGCTTCTGCCATTACATTTTTCAGTTTTCCTTGCTCAGCATGATAATTGCAATAGCTCCTGGATTTATATACTGGAGGAGGATTAACACATGCACATCACTATCTTCCTGCAGGTGCAATTTATGTCTATCTTCTTCCTGCTGCTGGTCCCATCTATTGATTTCCAGATGCTGGATTTCTACCTAAACCTTGGTGCAGAGGGAGGTTTAGTCAAGCAAAAGGTCCACACTGGATCCTTGGGAATGGCTCAAGGTGCTTTAAATCTCTCTCAGACACAGGACTGTGGGTCTGTGCTGGAGCCATGATCATCTCATCACTCATTCCTCCTGGTCAGCCTTGTTTTAATGTCATGGACGCTGAGTTACACTGGCAGCCCCTAGCAAACTGGGCACCCTAACTCTGGGGTGGATCCCAGCTGCCTGGTTAGGGTAAGTTTTACTGGGAAGAAACTGTGTGGAGAGTGGTGTTTTGGGTTTTTTTAGGATATGTGTGTGTGCCACTGCAATGCCTGCTAACCACTATGAGATCCAGATTTTTTCTAGTTTTATTGAAAACTAGATCCTTCATTTCTGTGGCATGAAATGTTTTACTAGGTAGATGCTGTGTGCTGTAAGGCAGTTCAGGTCACCAACAGCCTCAGTTGGCTTTACTCTTTTTTATCTTGTCATGTTCCCTGTGAATAATCTTGGCATTTTGTTGTGGTCCAAGCTCAGGCTTTGCACCTACATACTCAGGGGCTTTGCTGTCAGTGACTAATTCTTTTAGGTCTTTCTTCCCAGAGGCTCTGTGACAAGTTTTAGTGCTGTCCTGAAAGCTGCCCCCTCCTGAGCTGCCGGAGAAGGTTCAGGTTGGTATTCCCTTCTGCTGTGTCCCATTCCTAAGCTTGATGAAGGACTGATCCCAGCTGAGGCTCCAAGTCTGAAGGAGAAGCTTTGAGCTGAGCTGGCTGCAGCACACAGAAGGTGTCCCTTGGGAAACACCCCTGCCTGGGATCACCTCTGCCCTCTGTGGCTGCTGCTGTGCACCAGCAGTGACCTCTCATGGTCTGCTGAGCCAGCTCAGAAAGGCACAGCACAGACAACCTGTGGCACTGCTGGTTCCTGCTTTTCTGCTGCCTGGTTTTATTCAAGTTCCCTTCACAGAGCCATTCTCCAGCTGCTTACTCCCTTGTCTAGTTTTAATTCTGTTCTCTGAGTCTCCTGGACCCGGTGCTGATCTGCATGTAGAGCAGTAGTTAAGTAGGGATCATGAAGTAACTTTATTTGTATAATCTAGAGAAACAGTATTCAGAAGCGTTTTTATACCCTGTTTTTTCATTAAGAATATGGGCTCGTCAAGGCAAAGTGTTTGTGGGAAGACTTTTAAGAATAATTTTGTGGATCTGATTCTGATTAAACCTAGACAGTTGTACCAACCTCCTGAATAACTAGCTGCTGGTATTTAAGGTGAAAGTCTTGGGTTCAATTTCCTCTTTAAGATCAGCAGACCAGGAACTTGTACTCCAAGCAAATTCTAAAATACAAATCCTTATCTTGCCTTATTTCATACTCTCACAAACCAAGCCTCGTCTTCTCCACAGCTTTTAAAGAAAAGCTTTGCTTGACCTAAAAATCAGCTATACAGAGCTCCAAGAACCAGGTTGAAAAGCTAATTACACCTTCTACCCTGCAGTGTAGTATTATTGATTAGAACACTTATTTAAAAAGTAGATTTTTTTACGTACTTCCAAGCTTTATTGCCCAGATAGTGAGATTGCTTTATTGCCCAGATAGTGAGATTGCTTTCAAAAATCCCTAACCTTGAACTCCACTCATCAGTATAAATTCATTACCTGAGTTAATCTTGCTGTGTAGCAAATAGGAAAGGTATATCCAGCATTATGTTCCTAGAAGCATTTCCAATCTCACTTTGGCAAAACACTGTGGCTTTAAGGGCTTGAAATTTTGTTTGAATCTTGTTGCAGCTGAGGTGGGAAGAACATGATCTATCATACTTTTCATTTGCTATATCTGCTAAAGTGGCAGCACTGTTCTATACCTGAGGTTATTACTGGCACCTCTATACTAAAGCAGTAGAGTATGTCTCACCTTAAAGATGTAATTAGTGACCTACCCCTGTTTTTCGTCTTTCATGATAAAGACAAATTCTAACTTTCTTTTCTATCTCTTTTCCAAAATTCAATCTGGCAGGCAAAGACTCACGACAGGAAATAACACCAAGTGCTTTCCCTGGGGATTCCTTTGCCTTGGCTGCTGGCTTACAATCTCTTTTTCCTGCTTTAAGGTCTGATTGAAAAAAAAAGCCATTTATTGATAGTTTGTTAAATTTAGAAAGTAGAAAAATGCAAGGTGGGGGGGGAAAGCAGTATCCAAAGCAAGCCATTAAATTTCAGTGATTTCAGGAGCCAGAGCACCTTTTTGAGATATTTGCTGTATTGTGAAGCAGACAAACACTTTAGTTAGGCCAGCTGTCATGTTTAGTGGGGCTGAGCAGTGCATTTCCATCCCTGCTCAGCAGCACAGTGGAAACTTCAGAGCTCAGTTACAGATCATGTGCAAATGGTGCCTTGTTACAGTGGTACCTTCACACCTACAGATGTCACCATCTCTCAGGGCCTGGTGTGTTACCTTAAGGTTTACAACAGCCAGTTCAACTAATTGCAAAAAAATTAGCACAAGACTGTTGGTACAGCTGCCAACAGTGAGTTTGAAACTCTGAGAAACAGACGTGGTAACCCTCTGCATCCCAGTTACTCTTCTTCCTTCCCACTAAATAACTTCAGAGACAAAAATATTCATCTCAGCTCTTTATCAGGGTGGTCACGAAACAGCCACAATGACATATTCTTGGTTGTGAAGGCAAACAAATACATGTGCTTTCCAGAAATCCATCTGTTGGGTGACTGTGACAGAGCCTGCAAAGACAGACATTTCCCCACAGCCTTCATCCACAAGAAATACAGCATCTCTCAAAGGGCCTTTCCTAAGCAAGCACAGGCAGCTCAGTAGCAGGAGTCAAAATTGCCACCTTCTAGAACAGTCATGAATATTAAATCAAGCTCTAAAATGATTGTGTGGAAGTTGCCCTGCCTTGCCAAGTAAAATGAGCTTTCCCTCCATATTGAGTCTCTTTGGGTGAAATAGATTTGTTGCTGTGGTTTGGTTCTGTTAGTGTTGAGGAGTCAGCACAGGTCAGTGGGCAAACTGAATTGTCATCTGTCTGCCTGAAACAGAATTGTTCACTCTGTGCTGACCCTCAGTGAGCCTGGGCAGGCAGAAGCACGTTCTCAGCCCAGCCCATGCTCTCTTTGCACAGGCAAAGGGGCTCTCTGGGTGCTGGTATGAGCCCTGTCCTCAGCAAACACCTCCTGGGGGATAGACACTGCTCCTTGGCTTGTCCAACCCTTGTGGAACCACTCTGCACAGGGAAAGGAAATTTTTTTTTTCACTTTTATGTTCTCTAATGGACATGAAAAGTGATTTCTGAGATTAATGCAGTATAAAATTTTAACTCGCTTTGTATAACTTCCTTCTTTTTAGACAGGAAGGGTTTATTCCTCATCTATATTATGACATACTCTGGCAAAAGCAATCTTACTCTTTTTATCAGTGGCAGCTTGGGATGGGCATAATATTTACAAATGATGCCATGAACAAGTTATGCAAATCACCCAAATGAGAACCAGTAAGCTTTTATATCCTGCCAAACAATCATGTATTGTAGAAATGCCACATTTTACAGTCAATTTGAGAAATGTTTTAGAGACTTTAAAACATTAGTGCCCTATTTTTCATATTGCTCAATGTATATAACAGGATTTGTTAGTACCATGACTCCAAAAATATAAACCTTCGGAATATGACAGAAAAAATAACCGTAATAGATTTTAAAAACCTAAGTGACTTTGAAAAGCCTCTTGGAAGTTCATAATACTGTCAATTTTTTAAAGATCTTGTCTAAAATTGAAAACCTGTATGACTGTAGAGAGGCAATCTGTGCCTTTCTAACTGGTATAAAAATACCGTTTCTTAGTGCATGTAAATGAGCCATTATAAAATAAATCAGGAAAAAAGTAATGGATTCTCTTAATGTATGAAGCTCTCCAAAGGGCTCATCTACACTGCAGAATTCACAAGTGTCTGAACTGAGCTAAGGATCAGTGACTGCATGGCCACATTAACTGATTTTTAACATTGCTCCACAATCCCTTTGGCAGTGTCCTGGAAGCTTCTTTTTTAGGAGGTTCTGGCTACTCAAAGTAGGTTTCCCAGGAGTCACAAATCCCAGGGAGATTTGCATGACCCCCCTTTCCTAATTCATTGTGGGGGTACTAGTGAAAAATGAGCTGAACCAATTCAGCCTGTCAGCTTCTATGCCATAACTAGCTCATTTTTAAGAGATTTATCTAAATTTGAAGACATTAGTGAATTATTTGTAAGCTTTAAATTTTTTTCATCTTAAACGGGGCATTCTTGGATTGAAAAATAGCAGAAGTTTTCCCTTGGAAAGGAAATTGCCAGTCACAGTAGTAACTCACACAGCTTTCCTCCCCAAGTGAAGCAAAGGAACAAAGGAACACCTGGGAGGGAATAAAGAGCAAATATCATAATACCAAATTTGTGAGAATTACAAAATGATAACTTTTTAAAATGTGCTATTGAGGGGTTTTTTCAAGCAAAAATTTTTTTTATGCCATATTACATCTGAAATCCTTACAACACCTTTCCACCTTCCCTGTAAAGACCAGGAGAAAGGGCTTATTTTTTCAAAGCTCTTCTAAATCTCCATCTCCCTGCCAGACTTTATTTAAAAGGCTACTGAGCACCAGTGCCTCTTTCCTGGTGTTTTACCGTTTGTGTGCTGAGCCCAGTGCCCTGGGTTTGCACAGGGCTGGTGGTGTGTGCCTGTTCCACAGTGGTGAATATTTACTGCTGGACAAGGGCAAGTTGGGGGTTTTCTGACCTTGGTTTTCCACTAAGTCTCTTTATTAAAGGCTCATGACAATTTTGTTTTGATTGAAGCTGTGACAGAAGCACCTGGGCTGGATGAAGCCAGGCCAAGCCCTGCCAGGAACAACCAGGAGGGACATTTCAGAGGTAAAATAAGTGCACAAGGTGAAGTGTGAGGTAGGGAAGAGGGGACAGGGGTAACTGAGTCCTGTGGGGTGCTTTGTTACTAGAAACTTTTGTGTAGTACAATTAAATGTTGCACATCCTTGTACCCTGAGGAGCCACAGGGGCTCTTGAGCTGAGTCTTCTGCTCTTTTCCACATTTATAAAATATTTTCCTACATTGCTGCATAGAGTGTTGGGTGTTCCCAATCCAGCTGAGACCCCTGCTCACCCTCCTGCCACACTTGTGCAATCACTTCGTTTGTTGGGCCCACGTGTTGTGGCTGAGAGGAAGCAGTACCCCTCTGTGAAGCAGCCCACAAGTTTTTGGCATTGAGAAAGTAACTCTTATGCTGAGTTTGTGCTGGCAGTGTAGCATTGTGAGCTATTTCACCAGTGCTGTGGCATGTGCAATATATATTGTGTGTGTTGCAGCAACAAGAGGGATGATGAATGGGTTATGTGTGCCCTGCTTTCTGCTTCTGTTGATAAGTGACTGATAAAGCTGACAAATAGCTGGATTAAGTAAACAGAGCCCACATAACTCATTCAAAGTGAATAACTGTTTGCAAATTATCAATTGTTATCTGCACAGTTTTGAGTTAGGAATGATGGATCCCATTCCTGTGTAGAAATAATGGGCTAGTGATGTGTATCAGGTATGTGAGCAGTAAAATTGGCCATCTGACAGTACTCATCCTCAGGACAGGGACTGGCAAGAAAGTAAAAAAAGAAATGTTGCCTGTGCTAAGTAGAGAAATTTTTTACTCCAGCAAAGTTCAGGAATCTGAATACAATAGAGGCTTTGGGATTTGGCTTCTAAATACAATCAGAATAATTTTTAGGCTTGTTTGGCTTCTAAATACAATCAGAATAATTTTTAGGCTTGTTTGGAAGCTACTGTAACTAGCTACTACTCAAAGACCAATTTCCATCTCATTCCCATGAGCAGTGTTTGCAGAAAATGTAAAATGCATATCTTTTTACAAGTACAGGAAGAAATGCCTGCTAATATAATGCCACTTCATTTCATAATTCACTGTAGGACGAGAATGGGATTTCAGAGCTGCTGATGTTTTAATCTCATGTTTCCTTGTCTCCAAAGTAAAAAGCTGTGCATGAACCACATCAAGTTAAACAGATTTGTGTCATAGGCTGTAGCACGTGTTAAAGGTGGGGGGGTGTTTGTGCTCAGCTCTCCATGATCAAGTGCTTGCTGTTAATTTAGTGAGTTGTCCCTGCAACATCCTGATAACAAAACGTGGTTTCAGATTCCTGAGATAACATTGAGTGCCAGTTGCACATCAGAGAGAAAATAACTCGGCTGGCAAGAGCCGGAATTGATCCACAAAGAAGGAGGTTGTGAACGGGGCTGGAAGCGCTGACACATCCGAAGGGCGGCGAGAGGGAACCTGCGGCTCCCCGGGCCCGGCCCGAGCGCTGGGGCTGGAGCGGAGCTTCCAGCCGGGAATTCCGGGGATGCTCCTGGGCCTGGGCGCGCTCCCTCTTGGGGTTTGGCACCCTCTGCTGTCCAGCCCTTGAACAAAAACCCCCAAAACACCCTGGAAACCGCGCGGGAGACGCAAAAGTGCAAATCAAACTCGTCACTGAATCAGTTTGGTGATCAACCCCCCACACTCTTTCTTGCTGCAGCAAGCAGTGAATGTTCACCAAAAAAAAAAGGGGGGGGGGGGGGGG
>VYXD01008884.1:0-10105 GCA_013397195.1 Hylia prasina
CTTGTTCTTATTCTCCATCAGGGTAAGCTGTGCTGGCCAGGATTGGGTCAACACAGCAAACGGGGTGTGCAATGTGCGAGTCTCTTCCATCTCTTTCTGCTGAGAGTGGTGACCCTTGAGATTAAGTGGCAAAAAGTCTATTGCTTTTGGGGCCTCTGTGTACCTCCATATTAAGTAATGCTGGTAAATCTGCCAGTAGCACAGTGGTAGGGGGAAAAGACTCTCAGCTCTGTAGGTGTGATAAGTTGCCATTGCTCCTGAGCAATGTCTTTTTACAAAGAAGGCAAAAACTTCTTAAAAAGTGAGACAATGTGAAATTATGGCTCCAAATATTGGAACAGTTGCCGTTTCTCTGTTTTTCTAAGCCCACCTTCCTGTAGCCTGTCCACCTGGTCTCTGCCTCACAGTTCCCATTTCTGATGGGGCTTGTCTCTTTTGAATCAATGGTTTCCTAGCACCACCATCTACTTAAGTTCTAAGTTCCACATTTTCTTTAAACTGTTTTTTCTTGCTTTCTTTACATCCATTACAGCTAGTTCCCTACAGCTCATAGATGTGTCCAGGGAAGAAATGTAAAAAAATTTTATGTGCTACATAGTAAAAGAATATAAGAATATTTATAAGGAGAATAATTGTCCTTGAAGTAAATTTACAGTGACTGAAGCACCTAAAGTGCAGACAGTATTAAGAGCTACTGGGTTGGTCTCTGATGCTTTAATTATGTGTCATAATGGTCCAGGTAAAAATATGCGATAGAAGGAGAGGTTCACATCAAGTAGCAGAATAGTAATTTGTGTCTGCTCGTTAGAAATGTAGGAGAGTATGAGACAAGAACCTCTTTGTACCTGTGAAAAATTCTGTAGAGAAAATGGAGCTGTTCCAGGAGATGTTGTTAGCTAGCTTTGCCTGTCAGTCTAGAAAACACCCTTGAAGACACATTCTTACTCACCTCACTGACTGGTAAGAATGTAGTTCAACTGCAAATGGCAATGCCCATGCTTCAAAAACCACTGACCAAGTCATCTCTTTTGAAAAATGTGGTGGAATTTATTTCTTTGTTTTGGTTTTTTTTTGTTTTATTTTGTTTTATTTTGGTTTGGTTTGGTTTTTTTGACCTGTCCTTTGGTCCAGTGAATCTGTGTGCTCTTTGTAAAAGTGAAAGAAGAGATCGGACCCAGGGTTCTAAGGCAGAGTCAGTTTATTTCAGTTTGAGCTGGGTTCCACCAGAGAGGGACCCTGACCAAAGAAATCCCTGGGCTTTTATACCCTTACAGTTTGTGCACCTGACCTTTGTCCTGTGCCCTGCATGAGCCTCTTAGTCATATGGTGATTTATGGTCTGGGGTCTTCTAACACCTCATTGGATTTGGATTTTCCATGTTCACGTGCTATTAACTGCTCTTATCTTCCAGCTTCGAGCAGTCTTGGGAGCCTTTGGGGTCTCAGCCCTTATCTGAAGATAACAAGTCTTTCTTGGTTTTCTCCCCCACTTAGCCATTGTGGTAACAGAGTTCATTTAAAGTTCACCTACGCTAAGTTTTGAGCAGGGCCCTCCCATGCTAAGATGAAAGCAAGTTACAATTAAACTTAAACCTACACAGATAATTTCTAATATTCTATAAGTAAACTTATTTTAATCCCCAACAATAAACTCCTAGTTTATATCTAGCACCTGGTTTACAATGCAAGTTCTGCCTATCTCAAGGCCACACAAGTCATCTCAGCACCCTTGTTTGTTGGCTTATTTCCTTTTAATAGGGCTCTTGGTGCTTCTATCTGAGTTAGTCTAGTGTATGTCATTAATGTTACTCTATATGCTGCTGTGATACCCCCACCTTGTAACCAATCACATACCCATCCACAAAGTAAGAATCAGAAAGGGAAATCTTGCACTCTCTCAAGCAACTTATTCCAAGTTTTAGGGGATGACCTGTTGCACCCAACTGGGAAGTCATTGTGGTCTGATGGACAGTTATGAGCTGGTAAGTCAAGAGTAAGAGGGAAACATATGCGCAAAACATGAAGTTGGCTAATGTGTGAAATTTGGATAGGGTAAGTCCACCAAATATGTTGTACTTGACTTGACACCAGAAGTTCAAGCCAATCCTGTCTCTACATGTCTTACCTAAGGACTGCCTTTCTGGCAGGTCAAATATCATTGTTTTGAAGCATTTGAGTATGATATTTTTAAGAGGGCATACCACACTAGAGGGAGAATGAGAGGGTAAAATAAACAAAAGTAAGCCCTGCTTGTATATAATAAGTAGTGATTTATAATTATGCAGTGAAGTTATTAAATAAAATACAAATTGAATAAATCTCATGTATATCCAGGTGTGTTGTAAAAATGTTTTTTACAATACGTAGTATGCTCCTCAACACTACGCTTCATAATATTGCTGTATGGCTGCCTCTGATAGCATTAAACACTTCAAAATATATGTATATTTTGCATATGGGCAAAAACTGACAGTCACACTAGGCAATGAAAGAGCAATAGCATGCTTTATATCTTAAGAGTGTCGACAGAACTTTTGACTAGATTATTTCTACTAGCTGACTTTTGCATTCAAACAGGAGTCTGTCTTATTTGTCCTTGAGCACACCGGATTACAATTTCCACTGTTGCACGGCAACTGCTCAGCATTTTTGTTTCAAACACAATGAAATATATACGGAACACTGCAATAAGTTACCACTTTGCTATGATTAGCTCATGGAAAATATAAAAGAAACCTGTAATATGGCAATACCTAATGCATTACAATATGTATGTAGATATTGTATCTACATGACTAGGAAAAAAAGAAAACCCTGCATATGAAACAACAGATTTCATTACTTCAGTCTATACCTGCTTTGAACAGTATATACACTTTTACAGTCTCTGAAGGCAGAGGTTACTGTGTGATGTACGCACACATAACTGTGGTAAAACAGTATTGCTGTATTATATATAGTTAGAGATACACACAGCCCTACACAGCACATATTGGGCTCCAGCAGATTGCATTTTGGTTTTCTGTAATATATCACTGATGAATGAAGATTTGTCCTGTCTTAAGCAGCTTCTTCAGCGGAGCAATCAATGCCTGCATAAGTAAATTTCTCGTATAGGGTGGTATTCACATAGGTCTGGAAAGGAAACAGAGAAGGTGTGATGCAAGGTGCATTACCTCCAGAACCCTAAATAATATTAAAATTATGCATAGCCTAATTATTTATNCCAGTATCTGAGCAAATGATGGTCTTTCATATGGCTTCTCTTTCCAGCACTGTCTCATTAGGTCATACCTTAAAAAATCCAACACCAGCATTTGATAGTTTAGATACACAGGTTAAAGTTACAAATTTTTCATAATTTAAAGATTGTGCACGTTCCACTTTTCAGAGGAAAATGGAATTCTACATAGCTGAAGTTACATTTTCCATAGTTAGTTACTGTCTGAAAAGAACTGCCTTTTACTCTGGAATAATCAAAAAAGCCCTCTTTGAGCTAAAACCTTGGCATTGTGTAAAGAACAAAATTACTGCAACAGAGGTCCTGGGACAGTATTAATGACAAATTAACAGTGTATGCTGTGTACAAAAGGACTTTTAAATTTTTTAACGTAGTTTTTATATTTTGTGCACCTTTTTAATTTTAATGTAGTTTTTATATTTTCCAGTTTAAAAAAATTGTTTGTTAGTTTCTTGTAGAAATCATCTATTTTCTATAGTTGACATTGTGTTATTCTGTTTCTTTTTGATTTTTCTCTGAGGCTATACTCACACTTCATCGTCACAGTTGAGAGGCTTTTCCAGTCGGTACCCTTGAGGGAGTTTTTCATATAGTTCTGCACATGTCATTCCACAATATGGTGTCCCACCTAAAGTTTAACCATTGTCATGAACAGAAGCATGTTTAATTTCATGGTAGAAATGGAAAGGTATGACTGACATAGAAACAGCAAAATTCATCCAAAATTAGGGGGTATTTTGCAGCTATAATTTTATTGTTAATGCTTCCTTACTGCTTCATGGACAATATGGAGGAGAAAAATAAAACTAAGTGTCAATTTTCTCATCTGTGGGGCTGGCCTAATTTTCTCTACAAGTCTGAGGGCCAGGATCTGATAGTATTCAAAGTGTTTTTTTCAATAGCATTGATGTCACTGGACAAATCATTCCTTCATTAGCATCATAATTATAAGATCTGGTATGGACTCATGGAGCTCTTACTGTCAGCTGGTTTTGCCCCTTTCTGCAGGTATTTGGTTTCCTAGACTCTTGATTTTCCACACTGCATCCATATCTAGTGCAAACCATCTAGTAAGGAAAGCCAGGAACAAATCAGAAATCCAGGGTCTGGTCAGCAACATGCACCTCAGTCAGTAGCATCTCTTGGACAGCAGACCATGGGCACATCTCCAGGGCCAGTCACAAGAGAGGTGTAACACAAAGATTTGAGTGGTGCAAGGCTGTATCACAATCATGATGGTTAGAGGTATTTGCAGAAATTATCTCTAAATTTTATTTGAAGGTTAATGTTAAAAAAAATTCTTCATGAGTATCTAGAGTAGGAGGTGATTACTCCCCCACCCTGTAATATCATTAAAATATGTCTCAATTTAAAATGCAGGAAAGCTGAGGAAAAGCCACTCACCAAGCTCAAAACATGTTGTATTAAGAATATATATCATATGATGTCCTGGAATTTATATTTAGGTATGGCCTGGGTTTTATAGTGCAATTAAAACATGGTCATTATGGTTCTTTCTCATTTAAAATGTTACCTGAATTGAAAATTTGACAATTGCATTTCCAAGCATACTGAGCCTAAATAAAATGTAGTAGAATAAGACAGAAATAAAATTGGAATCTATTGTGAAACAATATTTTTTAAAAGACTGAGTGAATAGAACTGTGTTAGTGCAGATTTTTTATTGGTGCAGTACAAAATTCAGATACTTACCTAAACTAACAATTTCCCATAAGAGTACACCATATGACCATCTGCAAGACAGGGATATTATGAAGTGCAACAAGAATGCATCAAGAATATTTTGAAATGGTAAATAGTTTTGCTAGTATTCTGTGAACACAGGGAAGTGTGATATGATTATCTGTATTTTTTATAAAGTTTTGTATAATGATGGGCCTTGTAGAATGAGAAAGCAAAAATTAATTAGCAAAATTAATTTTCTCTGAGTCAGCCAGAGACCTTTATCAGATTATGAGCCTTTAGCAAATACTGTAAATACAGAATTGTTTTTCCAAATACGGTTTCTAGTTTCCTAAATAAAATACAAATTTCCTCTGGGTTTCCCAAATATTCCTCAGGTCTCCAATTTTGGATAAGAAGTACAGCTAAAGTAGTGGGGGACACCCAAATAGGTTGCGAATACAGAACTTGATCAGACCTTGGTGAAGAAATAAAAGTAACTTTTTTGTTATAGTTTTTATTTTTTGTTTCCATTGCTCACTCATGCTGACATGACTACTGAGTATTTTAAGTTGAGTGAATATCTCATGATAGCTGTCAAACTTTCCTTGATATGGAAAAAAAAATTATTATTTTTTTTAAAATGCCACTTGAACACATACTTACACATCACTATTAGTGGTGTAAACACTGTAATTCAAAGATTCAATTGCCATCCATCGCACTGGAAGCCGTCCCTGGAAATTATTTAATGGAAGCTTATTTTTCAGTCCTTGGTATAGCAATATTGCAGTTTGTATGCCAACAACCATTCTGTGTTACCTTAATGAAAACTGACTTTATGCAAGTAAACTTTATCAAGTAAATAAACTGACTAAACTTATGCAGTTTTAAAAAAAAATCTTTATTGTGAGAGTGGTGAGATGCTGGAACAGGCTGCCCAGAGAAATTGTGGATGTGGGAGTGTTCAAGGCCAAGTCAGATGGGCCTCTGAGCAACCTGGTGTAGTGAAAGGTGGGGTTGGAACTAGATGGTCTTTAAGGCACCTTTCCAAATAAATCCTATTATTATATGATTTACTTCTTAAAGGAACAGTTCATGTGAAATCTAATAAAAAAATTATCCAATCAGCATCAAGGTGAAATGTAAATAATACCTTGGATGATACCTCTGACCATCCTGTTGCCTTGACAACACAGTGCTAT
This sequence comes from Hylia prasina, assembly GCA_013397195.1. Taxonomy (NCBI): domain Eukaryota; kingdom Metazoa; phylum Chordata; class Aves; order Passeriformes; family Sylviidae; genus Hylia; species Hylia prasina. The sequence continues at coordinate 6,129 of VYXD01008884.1, forward strand.
TGACAACACAGGTCTATAGCTACATGATGCTTATTACATATCTGCCTCTTTCAGATCTTCCAAAGCATTAGCTCTGGACGCATCCTGATGTACGTCTGGTTACCTTCGTGCTAAGTTTGGCCTTGTTCAATAAAATTAGATCAGCCTGACTCACCTATGTTACTATTGTATTTATATTTTCATATAAATAATTTTAAATTACATTTTCTATTATTGACATGGTATATGATTTATTTACAAGTAGATATATTTAGGTGTATATTACTAAACATGCATATTTTACATGGTGTTATTGGTTAACACAGTTTGGTTTTTAGTTGAAGAGGAATATGGAAGATTGCCCTGCCAAGACCTTAGATTTCTTTAGAAAGGACAGAGACCTATCAGGGTCCAGTTCTTGGCTATTGGCATGTGGTTTACTGAGAAAACAGAATGCCACTTTTGGCAGTACCCACATAAAGCTGAAACTGTGTAGGAGCCGCCCTCCTTTCTCCCAGTGGGCCATCAGATAACATCGTGGGCAGCAAGAAGGGGCTGGCTTAGGCTCCACTGCCCCAGGCCCAGCCAGGCCTCCAGGAGCCACTGCCCACAGAGTGGGGCGGCCCAGCCAGCTGAGCCCCCTTTTCCCCCGGCTGCTGGTGGGGGAGAGGGGAGGCTTCGGCTCAGGGCTGGCCTTGGCACAGCTGGGGGCCACAGCAGAGGGGGCCTGGCCATGGCTGGGCCTGATAACAGCTGGGAGCGGGGAAGGAGAGGAATAGCCTCGGCTACTAACATCTAATGAGTTTTAAGCTCTCCCCGGCAACCTCCCACACCACCAGCCCCTTCTTCCTCGGGCCCCAGGGAGCAGCCCTAAGTGGCCCACGCCATGAGATTGAGGGATGGAAAAGAAGGCATCCACCAGCCTCCCCCATCAGCAGGTCTTTGATTTCCACAGCCAGGCAGAAATCACATGACTACCACAGGCCTGGGCAAGCTTTAACTCTTTCCTGCCAGCAGATGGAACTTGCAAAGCACTGGCCCTTTCCGGGGTGAGGACAAAGTGATTGAACCATAAAGAGACATAGCATGAAACTGAAGTCAGTGAAGAGAGAGTGAAAAGACTGTTTGGGACAAATTAGTGGCCTAATTTCTCTGGATGTCTCTAGTAAACTATGGAGAATAGACTATTTTTTCCTGTAACATATGAATGCTGTTGTGGGGGATGTAAGGCTCTAAAGTGATATGAAGCTCTTTGCTTCCGAGGAGATTTTTTTAGTTTTTGAGTTGAAGATGGTTTTGGAGATGGAAGAAGAGTATCTTTGTTTTATGATAGAAGAGGCATTCTTAAACAGTACCCCTAATAAGCAGATATAGCAGATATGCAATGTTGTGAAAAACTGCTATTGGGAAGGACCTCACAAAGGCAGCTGCCTTTGTGAGACTTCAGACCCACAAGAGAACTGTTCTATGTTGTCAGTGGGGAATCTCCATGGAAGTTCTAAGAGAGACTACTCTCCTAAAGAACTGTTGAAAGATTGTTTTTAAATGGTGAAACTGACTGAAAATTACAGGTTTTGTGCCTTTATGTTGTTCTGTGGGAAAGTGAACACTTGTGGAGAGTGGAAAGGATGTTTTGAAGGTGTCATTTTTTTTTCCTTTTTCATTCTTTTGTGTGTGTATAAACTATCTTTGTAACTTTAAGGAAGCCTGTTTTGCTTTTTTTGTTTTCTCCTAGTCATATCTCAAATAAGAGCAAACACTGAGGCCATCACATAGTTGGTGTGTTGGCCAGGAAATGTCAAAAATGGTGAAGGTGAAACTATGACATAATTTGGTGTTTCTGCCTGGNTTGTATTACTTTACTGCTCTGTTGAAAATTGCAAACATTTGGAATAAGAAGAAACAAATAAAACAAAGAAATTGGCCTGGTACCAATGTCACTACCAAGAACATTTTAAACTTTATCTGAAAATGAAAGCAGTTAACTATCATCTTGTTTTAAGTTTTAATGCCTCTTCCATGATTCCCCATGACATAGTATTGGATAGGTTTGAATGGAGACAACAAAATAAATCTCATTCAATCTGTCCTATAGAAGCTAAAATTAAAAATTAATTTAATTAAAGGGCGTATTCCCTGAAAAGTATTTGCTATGCTTTCAGTGGGTAGAGAGTTGAAGACTGACCTGTTTCTGGCTCAAGTAGTCCATCCCTCTGGCAACATCTGCTGCAAAATGCAGAAGCTGTTGAGAGGAAAGTGTAGATGCAGTACTGTTGGCAATGGCAAATGCTGGGTCTGTCTCTAGTACTCTGCTTTTCCGAAGAAAGTCCAGTAAATTTCCATGGGGGGCATATTCAATAGCAAGGTAAAGATATCCTAACAAAACATCAGATAATGAGCATATCGCAAAGTAAGAAGTGGTCAGTAATAGTCTTTGGAAATTTACACTACCTTGGGTGAAAAAAGGAAATAAACATAAAACAGACTGGAGGGGAATGTCAGAGAGGCTAATTTCTAAGAATAGAGGGGAATTTAGAGCTAGAGGGTAATTTAGAGTGTTAAACATCATTTCTGGAGCATTAATGTGGGCTTGTAGATCCAAACACAATTTTATCTAACATTTTAACAAATGTTGTACACAGACCTGCTAGTGTTTCTCTGGACTGTGTGGCTATATTGTGAGAGGGTTTTTTTGAACTAATTTTTAAAGTGCATGCATTTAATAGTATCTTACCCCTATGTTCACATGCTCCCAAAAGATTTATGATGTTGGGATGATGACCAAGTTTACAAAGAACTTCAAGTTCTCCAGCAAAATCTCTGTGATCATCTTTTGATGCATATTCTGAAAATCAGAAGAGCACACATTTATGTTTTACTTTGAACTGAATGTATAACATTTTTTTTGTTTTAATTATGAGGACATAAGTTTCTTGGGCCACTACTGTTTCAACCCCATTAGAAAGCAAAAAACTGTAAGGTACATTAGTATTTACAGAAAAAGGTAGGATTTTTCAACCAGAGGGAAAAAAATATGAGAAATAAGTGTCTGAAGAAGCTATCTGCAGAGAAAGGAAGCATTTTAACATACGATGTCACGCTCCTTACTGAGGGTGTAAAATGTTGTAACAGATCCTATGAAAAATAGCAGCTTGAAAATTCTTTCATATGTGTGCTGTTGATTATTTCTGCCTGTATGCAGACCTTGGCTATTTTTAAATTAATCATCACATTTAAAAGTGTTTTTCAATTTGCCTAGATAATGATCTGGTGAATTACAATAAAACATGTGCATTCCTGGAGTCTTGTACGTATTGCAGCTCTCTCTGGAAAGTAGCTGTCATACTCAATGAATAAAAAGAAAATTAATGATCCCTATGGTATGTGTATATATAGATGCATAGATGCAGTTGTCTCTGAATAGCTAAAGTGAACAAGATGAACAAATGCTGTGCCACAAGACTAGCTCTCTGCTCCTATCTATTTCGCCTTGCAGATGAACTCATGTGAAGCTCATATTCTATAAATNAACTTTAAGGAAGCCTGTTTTGCTTTTTTTGTTTTCTCCTAGTCATATCTCAAATAAGAGCAAACACTGAGGCCATCACATAGTTGGTGTGTTGGCCAGGAAATGTCAAAAATGGTGAAGGTGAAACTATGACATAATTTGGTGTTTCTGCCTGGTTACAAACCAAAATCTTTATACATGGTAATTAATAAAATTTAAATAATCAGTTCTGTAATACCTGTAAGTTTGCATTTTTTTTCCATATGAAAACACAGATTAAGAAATAAGAAAGCAAAAATAAGAAAAGAGAGTGTATCAATTTGTTTTGATATTTACCATGGTCTTCTTAACATAAACTTCTTGACCTCTTGATAAGCCAAAGTCAGCTATTTTTGCAACATAATTTTCTCCAACCAAGATGTTTCTTGCTGCCAAATCTCGATGAATAAACTAAAATAATAATAATAATAATAATAATAATAATAATGTA
>VYXD01008884.1:10549-32893 GCA_013397195.1 Hylia prasina
AGGGTTTTTTTGAACTAATTTTTAAAGTGCATGCATTTAATAGTATCTTACCCCTATGTTCACATGCTCCCAAAAGATTTATGATGTTGGGATGATGACCAAGTTTACAAAGAACTTCAAGTTCTCCAGCAAAATCTCTGTGATCATCTTTTGATGCATATTCTGAAAATCAGAAGAGCACACATTTATGTTTTACTTTGAACTGAATGTATAACATTTTTTTTGTTTTAATTATGAGGACATAAGTTTCTTGGGCCACTACTGTTTCAACCCCATTAGAAAGCAAAAAACTGTAAGGTACATTAGTATTTACAGAAAAAGGTAGGATTTTTCAACCAGAGGGAAAAAAATATGAGAAATAAGTGTCTGAAGAAGCTATCTGCAGAGAAAGGAAGCATTTTAACATACGATGTCACGCTCCTTACTGAGGGTGTAAAATGTTGTAACAGATCCTATGAAAAATAGCAGCTTGAAAATTCTTTCATATGTGTGCTGTTGATTATTTCTGCCTGTATGCAGACCTTGGCTATTTTTAAATTAATCATCACATTTAAAAGTGTTTTTCAATTTGCCTAGATAATGATCTGGTGAATTACAATAAAACATGTGCATTCCTGGAGTCTTGTACGTATTGCAGCTCTCTCTGGAAAGTAGCTGTCATACTCAATGAATAAAAAGAAAATTAATGATCCCTATGGTATGTGTATATATAGATGCATAGATGCAGTTGTCTCTGAATAGCTAAAGTGAACAAGATGAACAAATGCTGTGCCACAAGACTAGCTCTCTGCTCCTATCTATTTCGCCTTGCAGATGAACTCATGTGAAGCTCATATTCTATAAATTGTCAAATACATGATAGTTAATCATATCAACCACTAGGGAGAAATAGAAACCAACATTAGCCAGAAGAAATATAATCGTTGACAAATCTTGGCCTAGTGACACCTGCTACAATTTAATTAGCAATTTTGAATATTTATATTAGCTATAGAAGAGGGTTACTAAGCATTTTATATGACAGAGAAACCTTTGGAATACACAATCAAGAAAACTCTTTAGTCACAGAATCCCTGGTCTTTACTACCTTTCATCCTTTTTATTGCAGCATCCATGCGTAAGCCATCTTTCTTAATGCGTGCTTTCAGGACTTGCCCAAAGTTACCTTCCCCAATCACATCTTGAAATTTTATATCATTCCATTCAAGAACTGGATAAATAGTAGGATCTTGACTGTTTTTGGCTTTCCTGCTCAGAGTGAGAGTACCTGAATTAAACTGCAGAGCTGGCTCTTCCCTCTGCAAGAGAGTTAAGCATATTACATTAACTGTGATTTCTACTTCACTGATCCATGCCCTGATTACATTTCCCAAATGCCTTTGCTCACTCATCTACACACATGCGCGCGCGCACACACACACACACAGAGCTCATTCCATCTCTTACATACACCAGAGGGAGTATATTAGACAGTTACAGCTACTTTAACTGCAACAAGCAGTTCTCCCCAGATCCACAAAATTAATCAGGCTTCTAAATTGTGGGTAAGCACCTTTTAGACCTGAGCCTCCTGAACAGTTTTATAAGCATTTTGAAGATGAATACATGGGCAAAATTAATGTGATAAAACTGATCTCAAAACCCATTATAAATCTCAGGTTTGAGATTTATCTCATATTGGGTTAGTTAAATCTTGTGTTGGTCAGGCTCAGCAGGCAAAGTGAGACAAGAGGAAGCAAGGAATTATAAAGAGAGAGGAAATTTTCATCCTCAATACTTAAGGAGACATTTCCTCTTCAGTTACATATTGCCATGAAATACTGCTGTGGGAAAAGTTCTAGGACTAGGAGACAAAGCTATTCTCTGTGGTCTGCACATCATATCATTAATGTGAGTCCCCCACTCCTGTTCATGAAACAATGTATTTAGACACATATGAAGGAGCTCTTTGGGCCAGCTTCATAATGCTCCATAGGTTCCTCTCTGAAGGCTGAGAAAAGCCCAGAAAGCAGAGTGATTAAGAGACTGCAGCAGGATACAAATACATACACGCACATAGAGAGATATCTCCATGTGATGTTAAAACCTTCAGCAATTTCCTCACAGCCAAAACTGTTATGTTGCTGTTGATAGATCCCTGGTGTACTGTCCCCAGGTTGAAAATGGATGAGCATGTTATCAGCAGCAGATGCTCAAAACCAGCATGAAATATTTGGTAGTTTTCAAAATCAGGCATGACTTCATAGAGGAAGAACAGGCTCCTCTATTCTGTCTGGCTTGGTACTTTTCATACACAAGTGTGATGAGGCAGAAGAGGGAACACAGCAAATGGTCTGCAAACTTGTTTTCAAGTCAAGTTTTCTACCTACTAGCCTGTAACTGTGATGGCTTCAGCTTCAGGGTTGCTAGTAGAGAAGCTTTACAACAGTATTAATTGCACACATAAAGAGAAGACAGGGTTTGGGAAAGCCAGGAAAAAATTGGAAGAAAAAACCAGGAAAAGATGAGCTCAAGTTAATAACCAAACTGACACAGGAAAGCTGGAAACTCACCACCACATTTTGGAAAGCCTGAGCCATTCGACGCTGGAAGTTGGCTCGCTTTAACTGCAGCATGATGAGAAAGGCCAAGAGAATTGTTACACACGTCATCCCTGCAGAGCCAAGAATAGCAATAAGCAGCATTTTGCCTCCTTTTGATTCATATGGAGCTGTTGAGGAAGGACATATGAATTTATCATCATTTTCAGCTTATTCTGAATGTAGGAATACATTAGCAATGTGTAACTGAATACTCCTGTCTTGTAACCTGTTTAAAAACCTAAGGATACATCCCATCCAAAAATGTCAGAAACATTGGCTGTTCTGAATTTCAGATGTATGAGCACCTACATATTCTGTTGAATTCAGCCAGAGCAGAGATGAGGCCACATTCAGTGATCTAATGGTCTTGCTATATGCAACTCATTTAATTTTTGAGTCACTGGGCCCTTTTTAGTGGATATACACAAATGGTGCATGTAGTCACTTCATCAATACCATGCAGTGAACTAAGAATTAAATTTTGGTGGTGCTGTGTTGTGTGTCAAAATAAGGAGCAAAAGAAAACTTAGATTAAAAAATTAGTATTATGATGGTATTTAGCTAACTAGTTTATCCTGGTTTATGCAAATCCAGTGTGGTGGATTAACTAACCTTTAGTTTCTGGAAGAGTCTTCAGTTCAAACGATGTGTTCGGGTTGCTCAGGCCAATGTTGTTCTGAGCGTTAATCTGAACCTGGTACACAGTGTCTGGCTCGAGGCCCTTGAGGTGGTATTGAGTAATGCTGGTGTTCTTTATGATAATGTCAATGTGGTTGTACTCAGCCTTGCCATAAATTTTGTAGCTGATGATGATGGAGGAGATGGAATGACCCTCAGCAGCTGTCCAAGAGATGACTGAGGATGTGTCTGTGGTGTTAGAAAACCTGATGTTGTTTGGTGCAGGAGGGATTCCTGAGAACAAACACAAACACACAAGGCATTGGCATCCGCCTCTTTCTCCATTCCACAGAGAACAAAACATTTTCCTCGATGCTTTTGCTGTGTTAAACAGAATTTGTTGATGAGCTATGGTAATTGAATGCAATAATTTTATGATCTTGATGTGCTGTCATTCTTGTAGCAGTATTCCATACTTCCAGCAGAGTTTGGAGTGGCATTCAATATACTGTCTTGGATGAAGATACACATCCTCTGAGCTGTATGCAAGCACACCACATTTGCTTTCAAATTAATGCAAAAAGGATTAATTTCCTTCTATACCGAATCATCATTCCCTTGTAATTCCCATGTCCTGTACTTTCACTGCTTCAGAGAGCAATTACGTGTCAGACTGTTAGCAAGAAAGGAAATTGATAACAGCACTTCCAAAAATCTAATCGGAAGACCACCAGCAGGGGTGAGTGCTACACGTGTGGATGCAACCATGAATACTTCTCCAGGAAAAGTACCTTCTTCCAGGAAAAGTACCTTCTCCAGGAAAACAGTACCCTTACTTTCTCAGTGCAGTTTGGTGTCAGAGCTCAGGAAAGTGGAGAGTGCCATGACAGCCATTCATACTTCCACTAACACATGTAGGATTTCAGTGAGGGCCTCCTTACATGAGCTATAAGGAGGAAGAAGCCCACATTTCCAGTGTGTGCTAAGGGCAGTATCACCCATCAGCCACTCAGATGCGCAGCTGTTCAGATGGTACTTCATTCAGACAGGGCATTTGTTGTGGTGTTGTGAAAGCACACTGCTCACACTCAGAGAATTCAAGGGTGATCTTCAGTGTAGCACACTTAACTACTCTTTGCTCACAGGGGTTTTACCTTGCATTGTATCTTCTCTTCTTTAAGTGCTGACTATTTCTGTATTGTCATAGCTGAATTGAGTAACAAAAGAGCTTGGAGTAGTGAACTCTGATGGCTCATCATTCTGAGGAGGAAAAAAAGGCTACTTGTGTCAGAAGCAGGAGTCGCACTGAAATGAAGATGTGGATTCACAAGCTTGTTTTTCTCCATTTAAAAAACCGCACATTAATAGCTCCTGACAATTTCCAGCAGAATTCCTTTGGATGCTGAGCTTTCCAAATAATAGCAATAACAACCACAAGTGATCATCAGGAACTAAGTGTTACCAAAATAAAGGATTACATTTAATGTAGTCATCAAGTGACAATTAGCCTGATCACTGGGGGTAACATGAAGAATTAAACAGAAGGATGTGAATCATCACTTACTGTCACTGAAAGTCCATGCATACAGATAGTTGCTCCATTCTCCTTGGGACCTGGTGTTCACCCGTACCCTGCACATGTATTGCTGTCTAGGCTCAAGACCTTTAATGATCAAGGTGGACATATTTCCTGGCACTTGAGTAATAACACTGCTCTCGTCACCGTTGTCATTCACGCTCTTCCTTTCCACTTCAACACGAATATCATCCTCTGTCCTCAGTGTTAAAGGATGCCATGACAAATTCAGTGATGTCATACTTTTTGGAAAGAGAGTGATACCTTCTGGTGGAGGAAGACCTTGGAAAAGCCACAGTGAAACAGGGAACAACATTTCATGTCTGGTATCTAAGCTAAAATAGGGGTACCTTATTCCCAACCATTTGCCCCAGTTTGGGGTGACATAGGGTAATTCTCTCAGCCATCCCATATAATTTGGCGGAAGTTACATCTAAGAGGTGTTGATAGTCCCACAGATGGCACACAGATGATGTGCCAATAAAATGGCATCTTCAATGAGCTGGTGTTGCAGATGCACTTTTTAGATGTGAGAAGCCAACAGCTGTTGTCCTGTTAGATAGGTCCTGGTGCAATCCTCATTTATTCTGTGTGTCTGTATTCAGTTTGGGATCTAGCCTAAATGGACTAAAAACTTTCCAGCTTGTTAAATTATCTTCATTTTTAAAATAAATTGATCTAATACTAGGAGGAAGGACTGCAAAAAAGTGATTCTTATCTCCAATTCTGATGCATAGCCAGCCAAAATATATAAATTTTCCTTTCCCAGATCCCTCATCTCTAAATCAGGGAAAATAATAGCTCTACCTTTTTCTGGTTTTCTTCACCTCTGTTTTTTGATTTGTGTTTTCTTTTCCTTCCCTTTGTTTTTTGATTTTTTTTTTAATACCCCTTTGCCTGAGATACTTTTGAAAGAGCCTACAACGTTTTCAAGTGCAACCTTCTTTGCTCAAGTGAAAGTGTTATGGCAGAGATCAGGGAACAGACCGCACAGAAAAAGAGCTGAAATACCCCATCTGTGAAAATGCATGGTGGTGCCTTACCAAGTGCAGCTGTTGTGAAGCTGGCCTGTGGTCCAGGATGGCCTTCCCCACCTTCCCCTTGCCGACTCAGCTGAACACAGAACTGGTACTCAGTTTTAGGTTCCAGATTGTCCAGCCTTTTAGTTGTGCCTTTTACTGACAACAAAAGTCAAAAGAAAGTAAAGCCATAGCCCATGTTGAAATATGTTGTGGAAGAAAATGTTTGGAAAATACAAGGTAAGATACTCAGGCTTCTTTTTCTGTTGTTGTTCTTGATTCAGTAGGATAAACTAATTAGAAGTATAAAATAATTATTTTTAAGTTGAGCTCCAACCCAGTCCAAAGATTACTTCATCTGCCCTTCTTTTAGTACAAAACAATACTGGTTGCTTAGTCAGTGTTCTTTCTGTACACAGATCTTGGATTATACTGATTTAGTAACAGCTGTTGTTAAAGTTCCTTTAATGTTTTTGTAGTATTTTAGGCCATGCATAAAATTTGAAAGCCTAGCTGGAGGAGGTCATCTAACTCATAAGCAGGTTTCAGTTTGCCTATACCATTATTGATAAATATTTTGGTAAGTTATTTGTCTCACAAGGGCCACAATGAACACAACACAAGATGGTAGATGCCCCAGCATATTTCCATACTGCCCACTGCTTTTGAAAACCTTCTGTTTACATGGGAGTTTAAAACAGCTGGGCCCAATACTGAGTACACTTAATCCTAAGGAGGGAAGGGAAAACCTTTTGTTCCTGAAGTGAATATACACTTTTGACAACTGTTGGTGTAACACATCCATGTGAACGTTATGTGTAGTGATAAACAGTCACAAATCCAGACACAAAAGGTTTCATTTATTTGCATTGTAGAGTCTTTTGAGGCTAATCAAGAACAGAAACACATGGTGTTTCAGTTGGTAGGTGAAGTTTGTTTTTAAGGGAATTAAAGAATGTCCTCTTACCTTCCACAGACATCCAGGACTGATAACGTTTTGCTGGCTTGTACAGAAGTTTTGTTGACACAACAGGTCCATCTCCATTGTGTAACTCAGCATTGATATCAATTATAAGAAAATTATGTCCTCTGTCTGTCAGCCTTGGGGCATACTGTGGCACAGGAGGAACTGAAGAAGAATGCAAGTATTAAACTAACCTTTTAACTCCCTATATCAGTAAGGCTCTGGTTATTCCTAGATCTGTAGGAAAATGAAAGATGCTCTTCAAAACTCTCATGAAATAGGTGGGGCTTTAAGCGCTAAAGCTGAAAGTCAAGATATTTAAAAAAAACCCCTTGGATATTCTTCTAAACCTTATCATCACTCTTATTCTTTCAATATACATAACTAGTATGTTACTTATAATAGATTTCTGTTCATATGCAACTGTAAATATTTATTCATGCATTTTCCAGCAGTGCAGAGAATAGAAAGTTCAGTTATGCTAGAGTATAAACCTGTGCTTAAAATTAGAGAGACAAAGACACTTGAAGAAATTAACACTTTTACCTTTGACTGTAACTTGAAATGGTTTCTCTGCCATTCCTGCTACTGTCTGCACACTGCAAACCCAAGTTCCGGTATCACCGGGCAGGATTCGATTAATTCTAAACATGGCTTCAGAACGATTACTGGTAGAAATTTCATCAGGCTGAAATGACAAAAGATGTACAGGACCTGAAAAAATTTGGCATTTTGAAGTATTCCAAATGATACTTTGAGTTTAGCGATATCTATAAAAAGCATCTACAATGGTCAACTCCATATTTTCATATGTGCTGAGAAGTTTGTGGGGTATCCCACAATACCAATATTTCATATTATGCTTGAAAACCATAGAATGCATTAACTACAGACAAAATCAATATAAACATTAGAAGTAGCAGAAAGCAATTGTTCAGGAGCCTACCCTTAGGACAGTTCCATCTTGCTTCAAGAGTTTGAATTCTTCAGATTTGGGAAGTGGCATCCCTGTTGCTATACAAAATGGCTTGAACTCGACACCAGAATTGAGTTCCACAGGATCTAGTAAGTTTACTATCTGAGGTGAAAGATCTGCTGAACCTATAGAAGATATAAAGTATTATGTCACCCTTTCAACAGACATTTAAAAAGACAGGTTTAGGTATGCAGGCAGTGTAGGTGTCTGGTTCTGCCTTCCTTCATGTGGGCATATGCAAGAATCACACTTTGCAAAGTCAACATTTTTATATCATTTTATATATAATGTGAGAAGAAACAAGCCCTGTGTTTACTCTTCTCTCTTTTTCTGATCCCTCTCCTCTCTTCCTTGTTGACATTTTAAGCACAATCATGCACACATTTTGTTCTGAATGTACAGTACCTAGTTGTTCTCTATTTTGTCTGTTTGTAAGACCAGACAGATCACAATGGTATAATTTGGCTGGTTGGATTACAGTCATATTTCTCTATTTGTTTTTGTTCTTGAAAAGTTTCACAAATCAGCAGTGGATTTGTCACTTTATTTATCCAGCTAAAATAATAAACGCTGAGTATATCTTACAGAATACCTTGCCTGAATCCAATGAGACAGGATATGTTCAGCTTTGTAAACTTAATTTTCTCCCAGAGAGACAGAGAAGTTTTAAACTCTGGTGTTTTCTTAGTATTTCAGTCATCACTTTCAGGTCATGAAGCTCATAGTATAGGAATGTATGCAACCACCTAAGAGGTAGCTAATAGTGAAATACCATGAATTTATACAAAAAGCTGGATGTAAAGCTTCTGTCAGGGATTGATGTTAAAATCAGTCAAGTCGTAGGGAGTAAATCTTGAAAATCTAATGATATCATCATGATAAATGCAACATTTAGGTCAGAGGCTTAAAAATACTGTATTGCAATGAGGCTGTACAGAAGTGTCTGCGCCTCTAGAAAGTAGCGGTTGGAGCAAGAATACCAGCCTGGAGTGGTAATGCTGTACCAGCATTAAGATTTGTTTCAGTTACACTGGGAACAACCATTACCTTACCTTACCTTACCTTACCTTTTTTTTCACATTGCAGACCATGCCATCCGAAGGAGCAGATGCAGCCCTTAAATCTGTCACATGTTCCTTGATTGTGGCAATTACATTTGAGTTTGCAATCTGACCCGTAAAACCCAGGTTTGCATTCTGCAAGTACATATGTTGCAGTTAGTGCAAAGGTAGTAGAAAATGTCTTCCATTATTTTTCAGTCTCATTACAGAAAAAACTTTTTACATGACTGTAAAATATATCATATATTACTCTTCTCTGTTAGCTCCCTTCTGTATTTCCTGTGTGCAGAACTTTAAGGATCCCCCATTCTTCTTTTTTTTTTCACTATACCTTTATCACATTCCAGTCCCATCCATCCTGTGGCACAAGAACAACCATATGGATCTGGCAGACAGAACATAAAGTTTTTGCAGCCATAATTTTCTTTACAGGTCTCTTCACATGTTTTGCCAAATGTGTTGGCTCCGCAAGCTGTAGAAGGGAGAGAGGGAAAAAATAACCCAACTGCATTGTCCATGGAAGATCTACTGCTTCTAATGATGCTGCATTAGACAAGAGAAAACATGAATTTAAATTAAAAATAGCACTTTGATCATTCAAATACTAGATGTTAACAACCACAGCAACTTAAGCCACAAGTACAGGCAGCAGAAACAAACAATTTTCTCCCTGTGAGGATCTGTCAGCCAAGCACCCTTTGCTTTAGAGCTGTGCAGACAGAGATTCAGCAGTAAATTATGTTTATAAACTAAAGTAAAATGGACAAGCAGTGCCATGAAACCCAAATATTCTTCTTAGCAGTGAATCCATGCAAAACTGCTGATGTCAAGGTTTTGCTTCTAAGAGCAGCACTATGCTGGAGTGGTTCAGGTGTCAACTATTCCAACATCTTAGCTTTAGTATTTGCAGCACTGCAATTCTGTCAAATAAAAGGACACATATTTAGCAGTGAACCCAAAAGATGCTTGGAAAAGTCAAAGCAATGTGATGCCAGCTCTGTTTTTTCCGGAATCCAAACTACTTGCCACAGACAGAGATTTGCACAAACAAACATACACTGTTGATGTCCCTATAGAGACAAAGCACCCTGTGAGCACATTAGCAGCCTCTTCAGAGGCAGACAGGGAATCAAGGAAAGAGCATATTTCCTAGTGCCAATGTATCCTTAAGATGTCCATTCTACCACGCATTTAAGTTAGTCAGCAGCACTGAGCATACTCATTTCAAAGGAATCAGAGGACAGCCCAGACTGGAAGCAACCTCAAAAGATCATCTGGTCCAACCTTTTGTAAGAAGAGGAGCCTAGAAGATACTAGGTAGCATACTGCCCAAGTGCATATTGATCAAGGAGTGTTGGAAACATTCATCTACCCTAGCAACATAATCTCTGCTAGGAGAACAGAGAAAGAGAGATATTAAATCACAACTGCAAGAACAGGCAGGACAGAATTCAGGGTTCGTCTCACCCAACTCTGCCCTATCTCTGGCACCAGCTGTAAATGCTGTAGCTTTCAAGAGTAAAACCAGATACTCCATATGATGCTTCCCTCAATAATATGCCAGTTCCTCTTGAGAACAAATTAATAAGCAATCACTGAAAATATTATTTACTTACCTTTCTCACATGTTTTTCCCATAAAACCTGGAGGACAGATGCATTCCCCAGTATCTTCATGACAAATGCCATTGTTTGTGCAGGAAGGGCAGTGGAAGCTACAGGAAGGGCCCCATTTCTCAGCTTCACATCCTTTTATGGAAAAATATAATGATATATTTGTTGTCTTCTTATTCAGTAATGCTTCAAGTTATAATACTCCTTTTAGAGCATACCATAAAATACATAAAAGTATAATCTATATGGATCCCCACACTCCAGTCAACTGGACCACCACAGTTAGTAAGGTAGCAGTAGCTTCAAATTTGGAGCTTCATTCATAACTCCTGGAAGTATTGTGTGGATATGAATGAATGAAATGTGTGTTATCATCATAAGTATTTTCTCTACAATGTGAGATATTTGAACAGTTATCTGTTTTTTCACATAAATTTTTTATTTCTGTCCAAGTTAACAGAATATAATTTTCTTTATATCTGATGGACACAGCAGCATGAGCAGCAAAGTATGTAAAATGCCTACTGGAAAACATCCCAACTCATTCTTTCATCCAGTAGGAAGTGAACCTTAAGAGCTAACTAAAGCTAAGTTAGTTTGTAAAGTTATAATAATGCATGGTAAAGATGATGAACCTTAGGATAAATAAGGTTTGGATATAACCCACCATAGAGAACTGGGAGACATAGTGAAGAAATACCTCCTTCTTTCATTCTTGGTGTTTGAAAAGCTGAGATGTTGACTAAAGAGCTAGCTGTCCTGGCAATAGCTAAGATGAGCTGAATTTAAATCTGATGGGGTGTTTTTTTTCTCTCAGCTGTTGACATCAATATCAGCTTGTACCAAACACCCTTGGGCAAGACTCTTCTGACATAATCTGATGGCAGCATATGTCAAGAAAGATTTTGGCCCTTATTTGGGCATAATACATTTAAATTTAGATTCACTTTGATTTTTAACTATTAATCATCACCACACATTAATGGAACTTACGTCTTACAATAAGCCTTGTGTAAGCAGAAGTAAAAAGGTTTCCTCCTATATATCTGGCAGAGTAAACCCCTGCATCCTGTGGTTGAACTTGAGGATAGGAGACTTCCAGTTCTCCTGGCACTTCATGCCTGGGCACAGAGTGGATGAAGGAGCCTGAGGAAGGAGCACAGAGATACCACAGACAGACATCATTCACCCTCTAAATAAAGAAATGAGCTTGCATTGGTTGTGGAAGGACAGTTGGGACAAACTAAGCAACAGAATCAATGTATTAATTATGAAATTTCTGACAACTCTAGCTGTATTGGTTTTCCATAATTGGAGAGGCGCAAGTAAAAAGGAAGATAGATCTTGAGGAGATTTAGTAGATAAACAGGACAGCTTCGCACTCAGCTTTGTTAAGAGCTTAGTGGTTAAAAGTGTTCATTTTGTTTCTTGGTCTTTTCTGAATTGAGGGATAATAATCCATAAGGATTCTAGGGTGGCTGGAGCTGAAGAGCAAATGTCAATCAGGTCCAAGTCTGACTAGCATAAAGATTTACTTAAGAGACCAAAGCAGGAAGGACTCAGCATACCTTTATCTTTTCTTCCTAGATTTAACACATTTCTGTCTCTTCTAGGTTTTTTCACCAAATAGCTTATTTGTTTTATTCTAGTTTGCTGTACTTGGTCATTCATGTTTGCTAAGTAAGGCAATAATATTTGGTCTTCTTCCATCCCTCTGGATCACCAAGTAACAACAATTGAACATTGGTTGCTGTCAAAGAGAAGCTGCATCCATTGAACTTTAAGACTCCCAGGAGTCTTTCCACTACAGTCTGTTAGAGCAAGGCTGCTGCAGTAGGTTAATGCCAGATTGAGCCAGCTCTCACTAAAATATCTGTGCATATGCTCATCCACACTATACAGACAAAGTCACTCACCAATATACCCACACAGCACAACTGTGATTTTATGACTACTGCATGTCCATATGGGACTCACTAAAATAGCTTGGATCAGAAGGAACTTGCAAGATCATCCAGTTTCAAACCCCCTGCCATGGGCAGGGACACCTCGTACTAAATCAGATTGCCCAGGTCCCCATCCAACCTGGCCTTGAACACTTCCAGGGATGGAGTAACCAACACTTCCATGGACAGCCTTTTCCAGCAATTTACTACATTCATATGCAAGAATTTCTTTCTTGTACCTGATCTAAACACACCCTTTTTCAGATTAAAGCCATTCTCCATTGTCCCTTCACTTTCAAGAATCCCTCTGTAGGTTTCCTTTAGCTCCCATCAGGTACTGGAAAGCTGCTATAGAGGTCCCCCTCTGGACTTCTCCTGGCTGCAAATCCCAACTTGCTCACATTAACAACCCAGACAGCCTGATCCTGTTCTGATTCACAAGCTCGAATGGCTGAATGACCATTACTGTTATAGATGAAATCTAGTAATTTGTGCAAATATAAAATATATGTATATAAAACCAAGGTCTAAAGCTGAAGCCTCAGCAGCAGGCGGGGGTTGCAACACACCCTGCCTGGCCGCTGTGAAACAAAGGCTCATTATCATATGAGTACATGGGCAGGACATCCAACTCTCCACAGTGATACACCAAACTCCACCGATACTGCATCCTGATTAACATAAGAAGAACCTTGGCCAGGACGGGAGATAGCCCGTTCATGCTACACCTGGGCATACCCACCCCGAGACCAGGTCCCAGGAAACCAAATCAAATATTCAATCTCGCCCAGGAACAGCTTTGTCCAACAGGAGTGAAGGACAAAGGACCAACATCAGGATAGCCAGGATCGTTGGAGAGTTCATCATTATACAACTTCCACCCAGGAAACGACATTGTCCACTTCGGATCAGAGGAAAGACACCACCATGAATGAAATTAATCCGAAAGGAAAGGAAGAATCTCTGTCCCGGGCCAGAAAAAGTGTATAAAAACAGACTGAACGTGGACTTCCTGAACTCAGGGGGACACGCTGTCAGAGAGAGAGGGATAGTCCTGAGTTCACCCGGTGCCAACTTCCTGGGCTTGACGCTGTGATTTCTATCGGGGACATTGATGACTGTATTTCGGTCATTCAATTAAAATTCATCTTTTCAATTATTAAATTCTGTCTAATCGGCTTTCATTTATAACATTACCAATGGTACTCTCATGAATCAAATTGTCCTCATCTTCTACATTTCCTTACAGTCACACAGAAAATGCAACAACTTTTTTTCCCTTTTTTCACTTTTCTTAAATTATTTAGAATATAAACAGCATCAGGCAGGATCTCTGCTGTCTGTGACCATACATACAATCAATTTGTTGTCAAATTTCAGGTAGCCTAGAAATGTAAAACTTGGCTGAGGAACATAACCAAAACAGCAGAAAGAAAAGTGTGGGTCACTTTAGTCCATGACAGAACCTGACAACCATCCTCCATGAAAACAGGGTCAAATTAAATGAACAAATAATGAAAGGGATTTCGTTTGAAACTATGGGGTATTTTCTACCTATTTTTTGAGTTACAAGCTGCATAACAAACTTGACAGCAAAGCATTAAGAAAGTCTTATGTTTACAGTCTGCTAAGAAAAGCTCAATTCTTATGACTTATTTTACAAGATGTTATGCCAGTGTCATAAAGCCACCCTGTTTAGCAGAACTATTTCATTGTCTAGACAGCCATTGTGAGATTCTGTAAGGGGGAAATAGTACTTAAAACAACTGAAGTGAAAGACTGCAACAGCTAAATATAGTAGGACAAGCTTTTTCTCTTCAAGCTGCTGTATCAGGGCTTCCCAGAAATGTTGTTTCAACATCAGCCTCAGCTCAAAAACTTGACCTACTATCCAGAGGCAATCTGAGATCTTTTGCTGAACTTCCAGATGGTGTCGCAGCTAAGGTACCATGAGGTAAGCAGACCTGCTCCAACATCTCATCTGGTTCTTTTCTGAGAAACTGGTGACAGGAGATCACAAAATTTTCCTAGGGACCCTGAAATGACAAGTGACGGCAAACTTGCCTTCTGTCCCCTGACATAGCTGAATCTCTGACATGCAAAGAAACAGGTACTTGTGAAAGTCTGCTTTGCCTATTCTTTAAAAGACACCTTTTATCTGTTTAACTCTTCCAGCCTGTTGAAGTGCTCCAGGTAACCAGTAACTGGGTTTGAGGCTGACTCACTACATGAGTTCTTTGGCAGTGTGTTGACACTTCCTTACCTCATCCTGCTCTATTTACTCCCTGTTTCCTGGTGGCTCACTGTAAGCTAGACTGTCAAAGATGGAGCAGAACATTACATGTGCTTCCCACAATTATAATTTGTTATGGTTTAACATTCTGATTATGAAGGCATTGTGAGTTTTAGTGACCTCTATTTTTGTACATTTCTACAGGAGGTAGATAGCAACCTGCAAATATTTCTAAGCATTGAGCAGGAGCAACACACAGCTGAACAGTGATTACATGTGATTTAGGTGCCATGCTAGATAGAAGAGTTGGTGTTACAAAATTTACAATCCAACTAATTCTTGTAGTTGAGTGAAATAAGGATTAGATTTTGTTTACAAATTTCTCTTTCTAATAGCAGGGTGCTAGTGATTAATTTCTTGACTTGAAGGGCATCATAGGAGGCAAATGGCCTCAAAAAGTCTTTTGAAGAATGAAAAATATGACTTGAAAAGCTGTAGAAATGCAACAAAAGAGACACTAACTGGGCCTTCACAGTGGCCCAGGAAAATCAAACAAACAAACAACCTAAAAAACAACCAGGCAAATATATGAAGAGATGTAGAAGGAAATCAAAAATTAAAACCAAAAACAAAGCAAAGATATAAACAGAGGATTGGGCATTTTGGTGGAAGAGAAGCAGGTCAGATCAACATATTGGATATGACAATTCACCCTTTTAGGAAACATTAAATGTATGAGGAATGATGTCAGCTACAGCTGCACAGCAATAGCTGTAAAAGACTTACTTGGCACTCAGCTAAGACAATGATAGCAGAAAGAGAAAAGACAAGAAAGATTTAATACCATTCTTGTAGATCACTGCATCTTCCTCTTTTGATGCCATTCTGATGAAAGAGATGTTCACATGCTCTCCCTTATTTGCTGTAACAGTTAATGCCACTGGGTGGAAGGAAGCTGAAAACAAAAGCATGTGTTAAACAGCGGTTACTGTCTCTATCTGGTCTCTGGCCTGATAGCTGAGAATGGTTTCCAGTATGAGCCTCACTCAGATTTTGACACTCAATTTCTTTAGAGAATAAAGTGATTCTTTACATAAACAGCCTCAACCTGTGTTTTGGCAAAGATAAATATGCCCTGAAACAACAGACTGCCACTAGAACCTGAGGCATGAAAAAAATAATTGGCTTCTGGCTGAATAACTGGAAACAGTTTCTAACTAGGAACTCCAACTGGCTGTAAAACACTTTCCCAAGTTTCTTTATTCCTTAAGACATATTTAAAGTTGACTGGGAAAAGTACTGGAAATTGTATTTTAGGGAACAAGCTGTCACTGGCAGACAAATACCTAGGGTGATTTCAGTTCTCTTCTACTTAAGTTTTATCATGCAGAACTGTCGAGATAGTTCAGGAGACCATAATCATGCAGGACTGGGAGGAGGTGAGGCAGGATAGAATAGGTCTGTGCTTGTGTTGGTTCACCAAATTCTGGAAATACAGAGAGTGTTGGATTGCATTAAGAACCAGAGGGAAAAAATCATATTCACAGGCTGTGGTGCTTTTACCAAAATATTCTCACCTGAAAATATGGCTTAGTGAAAATAAAAATTCTATGTAAGGGACTGGTATACATCAGCCAGTTTTCCAGCAGGGAAATTGAAATTAATTTTCCTGCTTAAACAGAAAGGTACTTTTGTACATGTGGTTGTAGATTTTGATTTAAATAACAGAGAAAGCAGTTGATAGCAGGATTTTCCCAACTTTTCTGCCTACTCCTTATCAGTACTAGTGGAAAAATGTCATCAGAAGATAATTAGGGAAGGGACAGAAGACCTCAATAAATAGCTCTTTCTGAAACCAATGAAATAGTCATTTTAATTACCACATTACTTTGAAACAAGTTAGAAGTTAAGGATGCTTCCTTTCATTTACTTGGAAAGTTCAAAAGGAAAGCTGTGAAGTGTTTTGAGGACAAATTCAGGTTTTCAGGCCATTTTTAGCTCTGAGGGTTTATGCCATACTATTGTTTATATGTTATAAGTGGGGGGAAAGAAAAACCTCTTCTAAAATTAGGCAAATTGAATTCCTAACTATTAAGCTCCTTACCTGATGGAGAATTTGATACCTTTGTACTTTCCCTTTCAGAGCACCCAGGGGGCGACATACTGTTTTAAACCAATCCCTTTGTACTTTCTATATTCGAAGTTTTTTTAGCCTTAAGAGTTCCTCCTATGCAAGTTCCTCCATGGGAGTCTATCCATCTTTGTTATTCCTTCTGTTGCCACCCGCCTTCCCAGCAAGGTGAGTGGGGCTTTTTCTGACATAAGACCCACCTGAGTTTCAGCTGAAAGGAATCCTTGAAGAGCCATTCATGCTCCTTAATAGCTCTGCATTTTCAGAGATTCCAATTCTATTAAGTTACAATTATTTCACAGCAAATATTTTTTAAGGAACATATATACAAGTTAATATAACCTGTTAGACAACTTATTTAATAAAAAAATTGCCTTTTATCTAGAATCATGCCTCCTTTCTTGGTTCATTTTTATAAAACAGTTGATAAAATATCCTTTGGTTTGTACCAACAGTTGGAGAAAAAGAATTTGGAGCTTGTGGCTGGCTAAAATTGGTGGGAGATAAACTCAAAGAGATAGGATCAGAAAGCAGAGAAAAAAATATGAAGTAAATTTCTGTCACATTTTATATGCAACAGAGCTGTAAAAAAATAAGCAGACAGATGCTGTATCAAAGTTTGTATGAAGCTGATAGTCTGTCAGTACCTCCACAACATTACTTTGCTAAATCTGAGAGAGGATTCCAAAAAAATGATAATATTCTTGCAATTAAAGAAGGAACATTTTGATATTTTCATTACAAAACAGAATTTTAAGTTAAAAATCTAAATGTTTGTATTACATGATGTAAAATTAAAGAAAGAAAATCTGAGCAAGAATGAAGACATTTTTATCAATCCAAGCCAACTTCTCTCCTAGCATATTATTTCCTTGAAAATTTTGACATTTTAATGTTTTATTTATGGTTGGAAACTAGATAACTATTGAAAATTCACTATTCTTTGCAGGATGGAATTTCCATCCCCTGTGCAGTTCTACTGGTTATTCTCTGAGACTCTGCCACATGTTTTCATTCCTTTGTAAGTTATATACAATTGATTTCAGCAGGAGTCTTCCTGCTTCACATTAAGTACATGCATTTGTCATTTTACCTAAACACTGGTATCTACACTTACATCTTAGAGAAACAGAGAATTCTGATATAGAATAATGAAATAAGTTTTCATTAGAAACAGGCAACAAAAACTGAAAACAATTCCAATTTACTGTCAGCTCCCAAGATAGAAGTTATTTATTAGTAACAAACTCATAGTGAAAAATCAATGTCTATTTAAGAAAAAAATAATTCAACAGCTTTCACAAAAAAATTTTAGCTACAAATGATCCTAAGGGGTTTAGTTGCAGTGCTTTTTGGACCAAATTTAGTGAGACAATATTAATTGTTTTAACCAGATATTAAAATTTTATTCCCATCTACTTTTCTTTGCATGTTAGGCTAAACCACAAGACTTTTCTACAGGGTATTGTTGCAATGGAAAGGAATGCACACTCCCTGTTGGGCTTAATTCCAACATATTTTTAGATTGTGACTTGTATTACACGATTTCACATCTCAAGTGTGCCAATTCCTTATAGAGACATAACAAACTGAGCTGTAGGACAACTGCCATAATGCTCTACTGCTAGCATTTCCATTATTGTCCCTTTGACAGCACTATAGTTGAGTTTCTGTGGGGAAAACTCAATCACATATATGAAAATGAACCTTTATTGTGTGGAGAAATTGAATAAATTGTATTTGACTAGAAGGACAATGCTGTGGTGTTTTATTCTAGAGATGTGTACTTATACAGAGTAAGGATCTCTCCCCATAAGAAGATAAAGCATAAACTCTTCCCTCTCATTGCATGTATGAATATTACATGTGTAACTAAAATGTTTCACTATAAAGAATTCAGGAGAATGGAGAACTTTAGAGAGATGAAAAATGGATTTGTTACTTTCAGAATAACAGATGATAAAATAAAACAGGAAAATGAACGTGTTCTCTTTCCATGCTACACACCAAAATTCTTCCCTGTATGTTCATATTTGATAGTAGGTATAATAATCAGGGAATGGCAATTCCCACTAAGTCAGTGGGGCTACCCAAATGATTACGCCTTAGTGTTTCACAAGCATCTTGCCAGGAGGATGCAAAACAGTGGCTGGGTTTCCAGAAGTGCTTTCTTCCATTGACTTTAGTGTCTCTAATGGGAAACTGCATATTTACATTCAATTTTTACAGCTGAAAAACATATTCTGCCTTTAAAAATTATGAAGACAACAACAGTAAAGTGGAAAAAAGTCTGTTTTCCAGATACATATGCTTTGCCAAACCTCACAATCTTTTCTTAACCTCTTTCTCCTTTTTCTGTGCACTTTAATAGCTATGAGAATTTCTGATGCAACTCTCACCCATTTAATCTGATTAGATTATATGCTTTCACTGAGGACTTTCTAGTTTGAATTTTGTTAGTGAAAACTTTTGCAAAGAAAATCTGAGAAAGGGTTTCAAACCCAGGAATTAATCCAAGAAACCTACCAACTGCTGGTATGAATGCTACTTCTCTTTAGAGCAACATCTGTCACATAAAAGAAGCCTTCAAAATTTGATTACTTAAAATTCTCTGCTCTTAGGCCCACAGATACCAAGTGGAAAGAACTGATGGATTCAGAAGACATCCTTCCATGCCTGTTGCTCTACAACAGAACAGCTAGAAATGTGCTCAGCTTGCTGGCAGACTGCCACATGCAGGGTCACATTGACATTCCATTGACTATTATCTTATCTCCTCCACACTGCAGCCTCCTTTGGAACAATGGAGCTGTCAGTCTGCATCTGCAGAGCTTTCTTGGTGACCAGTCCTTCAAAGACCTTTCTTGGTGACCAATCCTTCAAAGACCACATTTGGTCACAGAAAACCTAAGCCAAAGAAAAATGTACTTGTCCTACTACTCAGCTTTCTTCCAACCTACCCATATTCAAAGAAATAATAACAGGCACTAGCTGCAGTTATTACAAATGAAAACATCTCCTTTTATAAATTTGTTATGTGATTTCAGGAGATAACAGCAACAAAAATTGCTCTTACTAAAATCTTATAAAAAAGATTAAAATTGTCAACTATCCTTACAGACCAGTTGCCAGGACACAAAACATTATCAGTACATTAAAATCTATTTAAAATCATCTTCAGATTTGAAAATGTGATTTGCTGCAGAAAATTACACTGACACAGACTATGCAGATCCAGTGTTGCTGATCTGTAGTTTTACTGAAACTTAGGCAGGGCAATTAATTTCTAGGCTCAGGTTGCCCATTTACTTACAAAAGATAGAATAGTTATGTTTAGCTATCTACATCTCAGACCTGTCAAACTTTTCAAATGGAAACCTGTTTGAAATCAAGGGTCTGGGATGCGAGAAACCCAGTGCAGGGGTTGCCATGTATGTTATTCCATGGGGTCAGTGAGGCCACCTTAATTGCTGACTGACTTTATATTCCTGGCAGTAGCCTGATGCAAGCAGAATACTTACAGATGTCTGGCTAACTTCCACAAGGAAATGACTAGCATCTAGTACCAACCAGCTTCTCTGGACTGTAGGGGGAAAAAAAAAAAGAAAAAAAAAAGGCCTTGAACCAAGTTATTTCTGTTGACTCAGGACTGCCTTGCCTCATCTGGGGCAATGTTTGTGCCCACTCGTGTCAACCAGGGGTAGCTGCCAGTCTGCAAGCAGTGCCATGGCAAATTCGGATCTGACAGCTATACTGTACCTCCCAGTGGCATCTTCATGGTATGTATCCTTGTCACCTCATCCTTGAGTTTCCCTTCACAGTAATATGCTCCAATAGTTTCACTGGCCTGTTCCCTCTTCCACACCACTGTTTTGGCTGCTGCTCTCTTGGAATCTTCATTAACTTCCAGGGGTTCTCGGTGCTGGTTTGCTACATCGTCCTGGTCCCGGCCTATTGTGATAGACTCATGGGAACGCCATTTGGAAGTGACACATACAAGTGATGTCTCAGAGTTGCCCACTAGAGGGAAGGAATTGATCAATATGAGGTCCAGTGCCGCTTCTACTTTACCTAAAAAAAAAAATCAAATGAAAAAATTTTACTGCAGAATTTGATGTGGTCAGTCAAATCACAGGTAAGTGGCTGGTGTCATGCACAGCTTTCATGCCAAATCGGATGAACACAGATTAAGTATTCTGCTACAATGACTTGAGGATTTTTTTTTTATGACACAAACACATAGAATTTGCTCTTCTAAGAAAAGGCAGTAAGTCTTGCAAACGTGTTGAATATCTTTCAAGAGCTGTTTCAGAAGTCCAAGGAAAACCATGGGTTGCCAAAGCAGATAGATCCGTATATAGTTAGACAAGCACATAAATGCGGCAAGTATGGTGCTTTTCTGGTAACAGAATTGGTGGATGATAAGGTTGTCAGTTTATAGTTTTTCCTCAATCTCCTTTACATGGATTTAGTATATATGAACTGATGTAAAGCAGTTATGACTTCCAGTTGTAGGAGATGGTAGAACTTTGAACACTTGGGGTATTTTTTTGCAGCTGTTTTATGTATTTTGACTAATGATTTCATAGTCAAATCACATTAAATATTTGAAGCCCTTACAGACACTGGCAAGACCCATGGCACAAAGTAACTTATGCAAAAACAACAAGCAAGTTGGCACCACTAGTTAAGTGAGGTCAGGTTTATATCACTCAAAATTGCTTCTTTTGATCAATAGGACTGCCAGAAACACATAGTGGTGAAAGTTTCCTTGAAAATGAGAGATACAAGCCTAATTTAAATATCCTCTAGCAGAATGCCACAGTTTTAGTTGTTCAAATATGCATAGTTGGAGGGAAATTCAGCTCTCCTCTAATGAACAATTGGCAAATAATAGGCGTTTCCCTTTATTTTTTAAGTTCAGGGTAAGGAGAAGGGAAACACTAACATTTTTTCCAGCTGAAACAGGAAGAATAATTGATTTCTTTTATTCATCACATCTATTTTCCTGCTTTGGATGCAAGTATATTTTGTATTTACAAAGAGAGACCTAATATTTAGTGTCAGTCAGCTTCCAAATGTTCTCTGATGGGAAGGAAGGGGTATAGTGTTAGATAAGGAAGGTCAAAAGGTCTTAGTGCTGACTGCAGTCTTTGCATGTGTGTCTGCAGTGCTCTGGGCCAAGGGAGGAGGTCCTCCTCTGCTTTCAATGCAAGCAACCACTCTGGGGACTGAAGTATCTTGACAGCAAATTGACACTCACCACACCCAACCAGTCTTGCACAGCCAGCACCCTTTCATGTGCCAGCTCAGATAACTTGCAGTTAGTTACATAATGGAGAAATGAAACCTTCTGGAAAGGTTGCAATGAACATCAAAGTAAATATTGCATAATCGTGCAGGTTAGCAAAGTCAGTTCATCCTGCTGTAGATTACAAACGTTAATCCTTTTGTCAAGGTTTAGTGTTTTCAATTTTGTATATATGACTAGGAGAGTTCAAAAAGCAAAACAGGCTTACCTTAAAATTACAAAAGGTGACTTATTTACACACATTAAGAAAATAAGAAAACTAAAACTAAATAAACCACAAATGAAACTTTCAGACCATCCTTCTCTTCCTCCCC